>WBMW01001947.1:30058-57842 GCA_013396635.1 Penelope pileata
TTTCCTTTCCTTTCCTTTCCTTTCCTTTCCTTTCCTTTCCTTTCCTTTCCTTTCCTTTCCTCTCTCTTTTTTTTTTCTCATGTGTGGCTAGGATCCCTACAACCTTTGATTAACCTCCATTAAGCCCCACTTTGGAGGGCTTAAGACTGAAGATCCAGGTTCTATTAAAAGTCAGTCCAATGTAGCTTCCTATGTTCTAAAAAATTAATCAGTTCTTTTGATAGGATTCCTATTCCTCATCAGAGACGGTCAAGCTTTCCCCATGGTCATTCCTTATGCGTGACAAGCAAATTTCAGCACAAAGATTCATGTGGAAACACAGACAGTGTTTGCAGTGTTATATTACAGTAATTACTGAAAAGACTTAGTGAATCATATGGTACTCATTTATGGTGTTGTTACCTATGTGGATATGGAAAGGATCTCATATAAATATTTAACTTATACCATTAACTAAATCTATAGAAACTTCATAAAGCACATTTTACCTGATACCTTTTCTAGTAGCTAGAGCTGTGCCTAGCAACTATAAATGAAATCAGAGCTTCTTTGTCTTAAGCAATGTGCAAGTGTATAATAAGAGATGGTCTTGGCCTTGAAGGAAATCACAGAACACATTATGTATCAGCATTCTTGCTACATATTCTAATATGTTAAACAAACTTCTCAAGGACTTCCTTGAAATTGCAAGATAGAAGAGAATATTTAATATTTTTAAAAACTATTGTATCATGTACCAAGTCCTAGCGGGGGCATAATTAATGTGGATTCTGCTCCGTGATATTTGTAAGTGAGAAGTTTAATGTTAATATTTTCTGGCACATTCATGCAGAGTAAAAATGTGTTCATTTGCAGCTGTGTCTATGAAGTATGTAAGTCAGCTCTAGTTTTGGATTCTGAACTTGTCTCTGAGTGAACTGAAAAAGTTTTTGGATGCAGTGTTCAAAAATCCATTTAAAGTACTCCGTAGTGTCTTTATGCAAACATTTGCATTCAGTAGTTTAACATACTAAACCATCAGAAACTAGGGGGATTTCAAGTTTGCTTTCTGGAAACACCACTATTTGGGCTCTCCAGGGCTCCTTTTCAGGGCAAGTTCTCTTTCATGTTTTCATCAACAATTTGAAAGAAGAACTCAGAAGTATACTAAGTAAGTTTGTGGACAACATTGAATTGGGAGGAGCTGTTGACACTCTTGAGGGTACAGAGGCCTTGCAGATAGATCTTGGCAAGTCGGGACAGTGGGTAGTCATCATCCACATGAAGTTCAATAAGAACAAGTGCTGGATTCTGCACCTGGGATGGGACAGCCCTAGATATGTGTACAGTCTAGGGGATGTGAGGCTGGACAGAAGCCTTGCAGAAAGGGATCTGAGGGTTCTGGTTGATGGCAAGTTGAACATGAGTCAGCAGTGTGCCCTGGCAGCCAAAAGGGCCAACCGTACCCTGGGGTGCACCAGGCTCAGTGCTGCCAGCCGGGTGAGGGGAGGGATTGTCCTGCTCTGCCCTTCATTGGTGCAGCCTCACCTTGAGCACCATGTGCAGTGTTGGGCACCACAATTAAGGACATAAAACTGTTAGTGTCTAGAGAGCAAGATGTATGAGAAGAGGCTGAAGTCTCTTGGTTTCTTCAGTTCAGAGGAGAGGAAACAAAGGGGAAGCCTCATGGCAGCCTACAACTTCCTCATGAAGGGAACAGAAAGGCAGGTTGGGTATTAGGAAAAATGTGGTCAGACACTGGAATAGGCTCCCCAGGGCAGTGGTCACAGCCGCAAACCTGTTGGAGTCCAAGAAAAGTTTGGGCAATGTTGTCAGAAATGTGGTTTGAACTTTAGGTGGTCCTGTGTGGAGCCGGAAGCTAGACTCGATGTTCCTTGTGGGTGCCTTCCAACACAGGATGTTCTATGATTCCACAACAAACTTATCTACTGTTGAAGCAAGTGAAACCCAGGTCACATTAACTTTTTAAGTTCAAAGGCACATAAAAAAATATTTTTCAGAACCAGATCAGCTGTAAAATCATATCACTATGTCTCAAGAACTTTGTTAGAGGGAAGCTTTCTCTTGGTGTGGTTTGGAAGGGAAATGAAAATTCCTCTGCTTTATTTTTTTCTTATCATATAACTCAACTATGCATGTTAAGAGTAAATAAACATTTGCTACTGCAGGATCAAAGCTGAGGGAAAAAATACATGATTGTTTAAGTTATATATTTAGGGGGCATGAGAGAGGCAAACTTTGAAAATGTAGGGTTGTTACTCACTTTTGCAATTGCTGCAAGTGTTGTTCAGTCAATGTCTCTACAGCAGTCTGAGTCCAGTTGTAGAAAGGCTGGAACAGAAGTTCTTCCTGTCCAAAGCAATTGCTACAGGCAGAGGTATCGCATCGTGTGTCCGGATTGCTCTAGCCACCTATTGTATCCCTGGATACCATGCTTGGGTGGCATCCCAGTGCAGCCTGGGAGAGTGAGAAAGGACTTTTCATCAGGTCAACAAGGCAATTCTTCTATGAGCACAAGTCTTATGAGGAGCAGCTGAGGGAACTGGGATTGTTCAGTGTGGAAAAGAGGAGGCTTGGGGGAGACCTTATCGCTCTCTACAACTTCCTGAAAGGAGGTTGTGGTGAGGTGGGTGTTGGCCTTTTCTTCTAGGTAACAGTGATAGGATGAGAGGGAATGTGCCTCAAGTTGTGCCAGGGGGGTTCAGGTTGGATATTAGGAAAAACTACTTCTCTGAAAGAGTGGTCAGGCACTAGAACAGGCTGCCCAGGGAGGTGATGGAGACATCGTCCCTAGAGGTGTTCAAGAAATTCCTGTAGATGTGGTACTAAGGGACATAGTTTAATGGTTTAACGGACAATCTTGGTGGTAGGTGGAAGGTTGCACTGGATGATCTTGGAGGTCTTTCCCAACCTTAATGATCCTATGATTCTATGATTCTGATCTCATCCAGACACTGAAAGAAGCAGTCTAAGCTAGTGGCAAATCGAGAACAGAAACGGTTCTATGTGCAATTCACAATTCTGTCATGTTTTGCTAAGCTGTGAGAAGGGGAAACACTAAGCTGTACAGCTAAGGTTCGAAGAAGATTGTAGACTGTGTATATGAAGAGCAAGACTAAGGCATGTCGGGTGTACCAAGACTGCAAATACAAAGCTTTCACTAACATTTCTCTATGCTTGTCTATAGTGTCTGTGCAGCAGTTCTTGCAGCCAGCTCTAGTGCTAAACTATTATATATTTCAGCCTCAGGAGGGAGGCAGAAAACCTGCAAGTAACATAATGAGGAAGAAGTTGATCTTCTAGGGTCTCTTTGTTTCTGTCTTGTTGACATCTGTTGAATCCTGGAAACTCACAGCAAGGGTTAAAGAGACATATGAGTGCCCCTGTGTTACCTTGATTCTGAAACGGAGCTTTCACAGAGCACAGCTCAGAGGAGAATTTATCCTGCTAAAGTGAATTTTTCAGTTTAGATTGAGTAGCAGTTGACGGTTCCCTAATTTGAAGTTTCAAACAAACTTGTTTGAGAGTACCCTCTTTGCTTTTCTAACCACCCAGGAGAATAATCTGGGAAGATAACAGTATATGACAGTTATATAATTTTGTCTCATTTTTATTCAATTTAGTTAAATGCTGATCTTCTAATTCTTCAGAATATTTAAAGTATTTAAATGTTCTGAAAGCACATAAAAATAGCTTTTAGGGCCCAATTACTGATAAGAGTTTCACCTCATTTAAAGATCAAAACTTAAACACAAAATTAGTCTTAAATTATATTTTGCTGAATATGGCTGGTTTGCTTGATAGTTATATAAATGACTTTTACTGAGGAGTCAGGTGATTAAATCCTTCAGATGCTGCAGCATAATTTATCCCAGGAGCAGCACTGCTAGAGCAGTACTCTGCTTCTGCTGAAGGTGGAAGGCAAGATCAATGTGACCAGTGCCAATGTGACCCAATCATAAGAGGAGCAGCAGAGACACATCTTGGGAGTGCTCTAGGTAGAAATGCTAGAAAGCATCAAATGCAGCTACAGCAATTTGACCTTGTCACCTTGAAGTGTAGTAATGCAAGCTGCTTCCCAGAGTAATGATATTGTCCCTGAGTTAGCAGAACAAGTCAAAAGTAAATCAGATTTGGAGACAAGGAATTTACAAGAAATTATTGTTCAAAACCAGCAAATAATATTTTTCCCTGAGGTATCCTGAAAGAAAGACATTGTCATGTGCTATTTCTGGACCCAGAAGTAAACAGCAACGTGGCAACTGTTTGTACTGGGATCTACCTAAGGACCTAATGGCAATATTTCCTCAAAATAAATGAAAAACTGCTTAAAAGTTTACGCACCTTATCTGAAACAGTTAAAGGAAAGGCTTAAATAGGAAAAGAATAAACGTGAAAATAATTTCCTAATCATTCTCTCTGAAGTATGTATTTTTTTGTTTTGAAAAGTCAGCTTTTTCTATATATACTAAATTGCTGAATAGCAGGAAGAAATTCAACGTGGAATTAAAATAAATGGTAAGTAAGCTGCTGCTAGATTACAAATTGTGACAGAATTTGTAGGCAACAATAATATTCCTGCAAGGGCTACGCAGTTGTTAAATCTTTATTAAAAATTCTAAGTCAAGGCAGCAAAACCAAATGCAGAACAAATTCCAATCAAAAAATATTGAATAGAATATTTATTATAAGACCAAAATGATAGTGTAAGTGGCTTAACTTCTCAGATTCTTTTTCTTATTATGTTGTTTTTCAGGAAGATTAATATGTTGCTAGCGCTTATTACTTTTCCAGACCCAGGTGGTTTACTGGTATGCTGTGGTTAGCCTGATCCATATTGTATTTTCTCATAAAGCTTAAGTAAAACTGAGAGATGAAGACTGCAGACAAATCTATAAATTATTGTCCACTGCTGATGTTGTTGGAACTATGACCTTAATAGTGGCCAGCTACAACAGTTATAATTGCTATTTTTATTAGCTCTGCTATTCTCATTTTGCACCTAAGGCACTGCCAGGCCATCCATGTTGTCAGGAAATTGAAAGAGCAATGCACATTGGAGTCAATTAGAGCTTTTCTGGCACGTGTTTGTACCATACATTTGCTTCTTAAGCTGCGATTTGAGTTACTTTTCAGGCAAAGAAATAATGGGAAAAAAACAAAAAACAAAAAACAAAACCCTCTGATGAACAGAAAGGAATATTCAGAAGTAAGAATAAGTGAAAAGGTTACAGAGAAGTGAAGTGGTACACACATGAAATAAAAGGACTTGGAATTTCACAATAAAAAAAGTTTGAAAACAATTGCTATTCATTAATAGAGAGAGTTTTTTAGCATCAGTACCCAGTCCCTCACCAGCTCAACAACTGCAAAGCTTATAGACTTCTCTATGAATTTATTTCTTCTGATATGTGCTGTGTAATCTTGATGAGTTTTTCTCCATGAGTGTCAAGACAAATGTGAATGGCAGTTTAAAAACTCATCTGGTCAAAAGATAAAAAGATGTGTTACATCTGGGATTAATGTATGCTACTCCATTCAGAGAAGATGGTTATTATAACTGCCCTCCACTGTAATAATCTGTAAATCCACATATAAACTTTATTTTTATCTATTAACTACACAGTTTCCATAAAAAAATTAATAAGGGTATGATAGATGACTTTTGGAGACATAAGTAAATTATATCAGCTGGATTTTCCTTATAGACACTAATGTTCATCTTTTTGAAGAATGACAATCCGTTTTTGAAGTAGAAGTGTGAGAAAGGTATGACAAAGACTGTGCTCACAGTCGCCAAGGAAATCATACTTCTTCTGTGAACATGATTTCTGATTTTACTATAAATTTTTATAGCTGTCAGGAATGTATTTGAGTTGGAACTTGCTAAGCTTCTTCAGAATCCTTTTTTATTACTAACATTTAATGCTATTTCTGTTTAGTAAGGACACAGTAAAAATTTGCTTCTGGATTTCCGTTGCAATATAGGAAGATATATTTTTGCATGAATTTCTAAGCATTTTTCCTCATGTATTTATTTTTCATGATAATAGCCTCATCTCATTTTGTTTTAGTACAGGACTCTGTAGTAGAACTGTGTGAGTAGTTTAACTTCAAATGCTATTATGTTTTTACATTTTCTCATAAGAAGTTATTTTGAACTTACATAAAACATTTAAATAACACCAGTTAACAAACTGTCATAATTATTTCTCCTGATGAATCTGAGGATTATAACTCCTATTAAAATCACACCAATTTAAACAAGCTACAGCTAAAACCTAAAGCTTGCAAAAGGAATATGTGCCATAATTTAACCAAAAGTTTGCCATTAATAGTCATTTGAGTAACAACAGCTAACAAACTTGTCATCATTATTCTGTTGATGAACCTGAGGATTATAACTCCTACTAAAATCTGACCAATTTAAACAAGCTACAGCTAAAGCGTAAAGCTGGTGAAAGTAATATATGACAGACATAATTTGATAAAGTTTACTATTAATAGTTGTGAAATGTTTGGTGGGCAATGACCAATAAATTGCCACTGGTTCTGTTTTCTTTGAACATTTTCACATTTGACATTGTATATTATGACAGTTTCATTGCACAGTGAGAAATTGCTATTGATTTTTGTGGTTAGTAACACAGGGGTATTGCATTTTTTAAAACGATGATAGTATTCATAATGTAAATACTGTGATATTAGTGTATTTTGCTATGATGATGCTTTGACACAAGGAAGAAAGATATTTTTCCTCTCACTACCATTCACCTATGACCTCTGTCCATTTTTGGGTGTCATTTCTGTATCTCAACTTTTTTCATCCAGAGGTAAAACTTCACCCTATTTTTTAGGAATACCTGTTGTGGTTTAACACCAGCAGAAAGCTTAGCACCATGCATCTGCTTGCTTACTACCCCTCAGCAGCATGGGGGAGAGAACCAAAAAGGCAAAAGCATGAGAACTTGTGGGTTGAGATAAAGAAAGTTTACCAGGTATAGCAAAAGATATGTGTGTGCAAGCAAAGAAAACAAGGAATTGTTCTGCTACTACCCATCGTCAGACACTTCCAGGAAAGCAGGGCCCATCATGTGTAATGTTCTTCAGAGAATACAAACCCCATCACTCCAAGAAACATCTTCTCTCTTTGCTTCTTTTCTCCTCAGCTTTATTGTTTGGTATGATACCGTATGGGATGGAATATTTCTTTGTCCGTTTTGCGTCAGCTGTTCTGGCTGAGTCCTCTCCCAGCTTCTCGTTCATCCCCAGCCTCCTCACTGCCAGGGTAGTGTGAGAAGCTGAAAAGGCCTTGAGCAGTAAGCACTGCTCAGCAGCAACTAAAATATTGGTGTGTTGTTAACACTGTCTTCATAAATCCAAAATGTAGTGTTAGAAAATGAAGAAAATTAACTCAATCTCAGCCCATATCAGTAGAATACCAAACTTTTATATTATATAATTGCATTAAAAAAAGATCTAACAAAACTGGATTTTATGCTGAGCCCACCAATAACCAGCTTTCTTCTCATGAAAATGAAACGTAGGATTTTAATACATTTTTTTGAAAAAAATGAAAGCATTTATCTTGTAAGCCCTGTAGTACACTATGAATACCAGAACAATGCATTTACCTAAGTGTATTTGCTCATCTTTTGCCTGAAAATAGACTTAAATGTTCACAAATGCATTAATCAAAATGTTTGATTGCAAATGCATTTTAACCCCTGGATGATTTGAAAGCTCTTCACTGCATTAACTACTCCCAGTATTTCTTACTATCAGACCATCCTTAGACTTATTCATGAAGCTTGAAGAAGCAAAGTGTCTTCAAGTGAGCACAGCCTTGAAGGAAAAGAAGAAAAAAGAAACAGACAAAAAATGTTAAAAAAATATTTTTTCAGCCACAGAGAATGTGAATAGTATTTTGTGCATGTTTCAGATTCATTCACTTTGCAGTCAAACAAATTCATTTTTTCTAAGTTGGAGATACTATTAACTCTGTTTCTTCACTTCTGAAGTTTGTGGTTTTTTTGAGACTTCGACACTTCTCTCTACTTTCCATCTTTTGATCTGTAACTAACTGTTGTGTGGTGTTCTCTGGTGACTAATGAAATATTTTAGAAATTCTCTTCAGATCTATTCAAAACAGCTTTTTAGATCATCATGGTCTGGAAAACACGTCATACAACATTTAAGTTGAACGTTATTAAACATTAACTTTAATTAAAATTTACTGACAAGTGCGCGTTCGTGTTGGTGTACTGCTTTGAAAAGCATAATAAATGTTTTTGAAAAATACAGCATAACAAACAGAACAAACAGGATAATTTGTTCATTATATGCAATTCCAAAAATATGTGTTTTAGTGGAAAGCACTCGGTCCATTATCTAACAAAATGTCATATTTTAATGGACAATGAATATGCAGTTAGAAAATGTACGTTGTTGTGAAGAAATAGATGAGTAACGGTTGAAGTTCTGGGCTATTTTATGCTAGCCTCGACTTTGATGGAGCAGATCGGTCCTATATTCAATTACACATCATGATGGAGCAGGTTGATGTTAACATATGTGTTTGTTTCAGGTGTCTATTTATATGGAATAAGTACTAACAAGAATTTTATATGTATTTTTATATATTTTTTATATATTTATTCATTTTAAAAAAAGAGACAATCTCAGGCAACTTTACAGGCACTGTCATGTTTTTCTAGAAACAATGTCAGTGTTAGTATTTGTAGTTATTATAAATAAGCCTATCACAATTCTGAAAAAGGTCCTGTGGCTTTTTTAAAGAAAAATAAAGGACTAAACCTTTTTTTTTCCTGTAAATAACCTACTGCTGAAAAATTTTATTCAATTTATATACTAGATACTGCTTCAAAATGTGAGTTGAACTGCTCTGTCTGTATTTTTCAGAGAGAAAATCTGCCTTTAGATAAGGTGAATCTGAAGGATTAGGGACATGTTCCAAGTGTTTCATCTCAAGAACTTGAGACAGGAGCAGAAAATAATGGGGCAATGTACTGTAAAATAAAAACATCAAATGAGCTACCATTTAAAAAAAGAGTGTATTGAAACACTACATCATTATGCACAGTAACCAGAATATCATATTTTTCTAATTATTATTATATCTTCTATTTGCCCATCTAAACTGTACACGTGTTTTAATAGACTTTTATTTCAAGTGCTTTGAACATCAGAGCCAAGTATTTATAGTTATCTAGGCATTTTTTTTGTCATAGATTTTCATCTACTGCTAATAGTAAGCATTTCTGAAAATATTATTACAATAATTGCAGTGATATCATCAGCACTGTCATTTCTAGGGAAAATGACACATTCACAGGATTTTCCATAGGAATGTTCATCATACACTGTATTTTTTTGTCTGAAATTCTGAAGAATTCATTTATGCCTTTTTGTGACAGGCTTTTTAGTGTCTCAAAGCACTGTAGGATGACCCACAATACTGAAGAATGATGTAGTATGCTACTAATTTTATAGATTCACATACAGCTTCCACTTTGAGTCTGATCTCAAATGCAGAGTAGGTTTTATGGCATTTACTGATGATGTCATTCTCACAGTATCTAAAAGTAAAATGTTGCTGTTTTCTTTTTGATAGCTACCAGCTACATTTAAATACCTTGAAAACTGCTCACTTATTTTGATATTAAAACTTTCCAATATCTATGCTAAGTATGTGAAAATTTAAACTACGTTTTTTGTGACATGATGTGAATCACCTTCCGTAAACATGGATTTGTGTTTTTCCATGTGGATAGAACTATAAACATCTTCCATATTATTTTTTGAAGATTAAATAGACCAAAAAATCCTTTTAATAAGAAGTGAAATTTTTACAGTACTTCCAACTTAAATATGGTTTGTTTGTCCTTTTAAGAAACCACTGAATAAGCACATTTTGCCTTTTGCTGTCCTGATTGAATTATTTTCTTCATGGTCCTTTTAGCTCATGCCCAGATTGCATCAGCTTTAGAACATAGCTGTAATGAAACACAGTATTGTGAAAGTGTTCTACATAGCTGTCTGTAATACATTTCCTAAATAAATACAAATTAAAATCATAAGAGTAGATTGTGCATCAAAAGTGTTCTTTCTCAGTTCTTGGCATCTGTGAGACTTGGCTGGTGTTCTGTTTTGCCAGTTGAACCAAGAGTTGGTATAATGATCCTACTCATTCTGATCAACATCTTTTGTGTAGCCTTGGAGGTTTTTCTCATTGCTCATGACTTACTGTTGAACAGGGAAGAATTCTACTCTTTATAGCCCTCAGAAACTGTGCAATACAGCACTTGGATGAATAGTCCCTTTTAATGACATAAAAAAAAAAATCAATGCAATTTTTTCTTCATATTCATATCTTCCCACATGAAAGCAAGAGCTTACACTGTAACTTAATGCTGTTTCTGAGCATCAGAACTCACTGATCAAAGAATTTATGCAATTTCTTCTACTTACAAACAACTTATTGATGTGAAAGTTAAGGCAATATTTTGTCTTGTCAAACTATTAATTTACATTGCAGGAATTAAACAAGGAGCTAGAGAGCAGAATTTAACCCATTGGAGTAGAAATATCTGAAGTAATACTCTTCAAGCTTTTTGCAGAAACACTTGAATGACTGAAAGATAATCATTTTCATTAATTAGCCCCATGAAATACAAACTTATAATTAAACAACTCAAGCCACAACGCTTGTAAAGTATTCTCACTTCCTAACCTTTTTCCTCGAGAAATTATTTCCCTTTCTGTTCTCTAACAGATTTTAGCAGAGCTTGCTTCATTGCTGATTTTGACAGTTCATTATACATTTTAGTTATGTACATGGCTGATGGATTCAGTACCATATTCATTCCCGAGACAAAATGAATACCTGCTGGGTTTACTGCAATGTCTTAATGGGCCAAACCATTCTCTTCTGCACTCTGACTGTAAATGCACGATTTTATTCACTGACAGCAACAGCAGCAGTTTGTGGAGAAGTTTCTATGAAGCATAAATATTGAGGAAGAAGGTTCAAAGATGTCAAATTTCAGTAATGAGGATGGATAAAATTGGAGATAATACCCAAGTGGAATAAGAGACAAAAGAAGAAATAGTTCACTTCTGATAAAGAATCCGGCTTAAGCTGAGCATTGTGAAGATCATTTCTTATGAACTCTACAAATTATTGATGGATTTGTGTTTAAATATCAATATTACAGACTGTAGGGGCATAATACAGAAACTGGAACAGTGTGTGTATGTTAACAGATCCTACAGTGTAATGAAAAGGATTGCCCTCTAATATTTCAGAAAAGAATATCTTGAACAAACCTTCTCACCTACCCTACCATAGAAAAAGAAAAAAAGAACTTGTACCAGATCAAATCAGGATTGAAATGTGTGGCTAACCTCATCTGTGAATTCAGAAGGGATTAAGCATGGTCTAGGCACCTAAAAGTGCTCATGCCTGTGTTCTGCCCTCTCAAACCCAATGTTTTGATCTCTGTGCCCAGGCATGGATGAAAGTCTGTATAGCCCAACAGCTATGCTGTCAGGCAAAAAGCAGACAAAAACAGTTTAGTGTGGCATAGTAGCGATGCAGTGAGATCTGGCATTGGAAATGGTAATGGGACTATGAATTGTACATGGAAGACAGTGGGCAAGCTGAGAATTGGTGCAACTAATTTTTAAGATGGATTATTCAAGAAATAAACTCAGAATGGCTAAAAGGGAATAGGGAATTAAATGAAGGACTCTGTGTTTTGCATTATTAAAACCAAATGGAGAACGATAACCTTGTGATGAGCAGCTGATGATGAGTGCGGTCAAATAAAGCAGAAAACTTTCATGAAAAAAAGCTTCTTAAAAATGTATTGGCCAATATACCTGATGAGGAGGAAAGTGTCTTTTGAAAGTGAAGACAGCTCCAGGTGGCCTGGATGTTACAGCTTCTCTGGGCTTGACTCAGGAGCCTAGTTAAAGTAGATAAATCTTGTCCAGTTGAATAACAGCATGCAACTTTGTACATGACACAGTGCTTGAGCAAGTGACTTGGCATCGAATATGTCCTTGTGTTGGAAGGTTGGGAATTCAATCTTCAGTTGAGGTTAAGGCTCAGCCTTGCCCCCTGACATGAATTTAACTGAAATTTGCTCTGTCTGCAAGGAGCTAAAAACATCTTGTCATTTGGAGTAAATAATGGGAGATCAAAGATAGCTACTTTTCTGTATTAAGGCTGCAGGGGAAGCCTGATTAGTTAGCATTACCTGACCATTAAACGGAATTTTCTCATAAAATCTGATATCAAAAAGGGTAGTTTAAACCCTTCCACTTAATAGCAAATTTGAACTGCAAAGTATATCACATTTTTAAGATATTTTACAGAGAATTTACATATATCTGTATCTCTTTGTGATGTATAAATCAGTAACTGGAAGAATTACACACCCTCCTCTCTTTCCCAAACTACTATGTGTTTTTGCTGAAGTAAATATAGCAAGTATTTCTTTAAGGTGAGCTCTGGAAAATATTTGGTTTCATTGTCATTGTATAGTTAACAGTGAAAGTGCCTCTTTCAACTTCCGTCTATCTTTGAAGGTAGAGAAAAGCTTTAGATTTTTGATCCTCTGACAAAACACAGTCTTTAATGGGTGAGGAGTAAGACAAATACTTGCAATTTTGTAATTTCCCAGAGAGACTAAAAGACTTTGACATGCAACAGTCTACTCAAAACATTGGAAACAAATCTGGACCAAGCCACAGAATATTCTTTCTTCTTGTTTTCCTCTTTGTCCACACCAAGGTTGCTGCTACAACTCAGAAGTACATCTGAGAATTTGTGTCTAGTTTAGATGAATTCTAAGGTTTCCTTTTTGTTATTTCAAAAGGGCTTCTGGCTGAGATACTCGCAGACACCTCTGGAACGTGAGTGATCCTGTTTAACTCGCGCAAGACAGCACCCTGTCAACATAGTAATTTAAAAATATTGCAGATCCTTTGGTCTTGCAGAGTGTAATAGTCCTCTCAGCACAACAGTTAATGCAATTCACTTAGGATAGACCTGAGTCCTAATCTTAGTTAGTAGGACAGTTCGAATATTTTGAAATTAAATAGTAAGTACAACTGCTTTACAAGTTGAACAGCAAAGTGCATTATGCCACACAGTCATGTTTCTTCCTTCTTTTCACCACCCAACTAATCCTAGATTTGTTTCAGTGCAGCATTTTTTGCAATAGATTTGAGAACTTTCTTGAAATGCCCTTCTTCGGGCGTCAAGCAAGGTAAGAGTTTGAATCTACCTAAGAAGGAAATTTAGTGCATCTTTGCAATTTCCCAAGAGCAACAGAGGAGACTTCCACTGCAAAATCAACTTGTACTGTAGGGGCAACTTTAAAGTGTGCAGCCTAATAAATTTAAATTAGAGTGTAGAGAGCTACCTTGTTGACATGATTGAAAGGATGTGTATTTCAAAGCAATAAAAGTGCTTCCTATCTGCTATGCAGGAGGGAGTAGTGCAGGAGGGAGTCTGGTCCTTCCTCGGGTACCAGTGAGTTTTATGAGTGGCCTCTTTGAATACTCTACTTAAGCAATATATGCTTTTTGTTTGCTCGGTGTTGGTACCCTTGAAGGCTTAATTAATTACCTGACAGTTCTTTTAGTACCTTAAAAATTGCAATGACATTTTTTAAAAATTTTTTGCTCAGTGTTTCCCATTTTAAAAACTTTTTGCTTCCTTTCAGCTAAGGCTCTTTCTAGGCTGGCTGCATCTCATGTTTTCCTTTCATCACCTAGCATATGACTCCACAGAGAGTCCTTCTTGGCTGCCACATTATGAGTAGTTTCATGTGTAAAAGCACATTTATGTGCAATATTGCTCAAAATCTCAACAATGTTTAATGAATACTGTGAACTGGCCTTTGTGCACCCTGTCAGGTTTTTGGAGGTAGAGAAAGCAAATAAGTGAAATAATATGGAAAAGAAAATCTCCCAAGCACAGACAATGGAAGCCAACTCCAATACATTCAATAGCAAAAGACTTGGTTTCACATTGTATTTGCCCAGCCAAAAACTTTATTTCTGAGAATGCCTACTGTACTTTAGGATTTGTGTTTTGGAGGTATGTCCAAGCTCTGCAGTCCAAACTCACCACAAAAACCTTAAGGAAAAACTATTTTTCTCCTTTTAATTATTTTTACATTATAAAATGGCTATGTATTTTTTAAAAACCTATCATTTTGTTACTGCAAAAAAGCAAGGAAATAGGTACTCAGAGAACTTTCTGTGATTCTGGTGGTACATATACACATTGCACTACAGAAAAATCTAATTCCTGGAAGATTTAAAAAACGTTTTTCTTAATATAATACATTAAACAATGGCATACATTTCATCATTTAGTACTGTATTTGTTTTCTATTTCTAAGCAGATAGTTGAGTAATCTTGAAAGGAATTGCTTATTGTGTCTTACTAGGACAGGAAAAAAGAAAAAGAGTGTTTTAAAAATTTATCCCAATCTCCCATTCTTTTCTCAAAAAATCACTTCTGTAGTTTAATGAGAATAAAATTATATCTGTTCTTCAAAAATCATATACACACACTTAATGTTCTGCACACGACTAGTTTCAAAGAAGTTAATGGATTTTAGTTATTGGAGGTAAGTGAGAATTCATTATATGAGAAGCCTTTCTCTATTTAGATGAAATAAAATTTAATCTATACAGTCTGGAAGCAATGAGCTTACTATAAATCAGCTGTTTTATTGTAATGCTATGGTTGAACAATTAAATTAAAAACAAGACCCAGAATCCTGGGAAATTAAATCTGATGAAACAGACAATTCAGCTAATGTAAACTCATACAGCTCAAAGGAAGTCAAAGGTACGTTCGCTTGCACCACAAATGTTTGTAAAGGAAAACAAACTAACTAACACTATAATTCTCCAGTTTGATGTGCACCTTGCAAAAAGTATATAGTTATGAGATTGTGATATTTTATTTTTGCTTAGTTTTTACATCCAGGTGTAAATCTGTAATATTAATTGATTTGGTGCACACCTCGAGTATTTCATTTATAATGTAAGTGTACTGGCAGAAAGACAGTTATCAGAGATATTTGGCTTTGAAGTATATCATGTAGCTATCACCTCTGGAAGTGAGGTATACATGGTATGCGTATGCACGTACGAGAACTTGCATAGTTATTTGCAAGTTCCAAACCTTTGCCAAATATTGTTATTATTGGTTACTGAGAATGTTTGTGAATCAAACACTTAGAATAACCACTCTTTCTGAGGTTGACCACAGTATTAAATGGGAAGATTGATTTTCGTAGTGTTAACACTGCTTTGAGCAGTGCTGCACCATATAGCGGAAGTAAAATGGCTTATGAAGAATGTGTGTATTTAGTCAGCCTGGATATTGCCAGAAGTTATGGAACTTTGATGACTGTTTTTTACTCAGCTGTTGATGAGAAATACAACTAATCTCTGCCATAAATATGACAGGCAGCATGCAATATGGACCCTGTGTGGGGCTGACAGTGTTTCACTGTTCTGGCTCCAGAAGGGGAGAAAAAAGGGAAGAATGTTACTCATTCGGGTCACATAATGTGAGATTTTCTTCATCCCTTCTATGAGTGCCTGTGGAAAAGAGGGAAATGTCCCTCTTTCTTGCTAGAGTTACATTTATGACTAGGTGGCAGCTAATGCTTCTAAAAAGTTCTAACAAGTTCTAATAAGAAGAGACACCAATTGATGTGGTGATAAGAAGACAGCCTAGATCACAGAAAGTTACCCCAGGATTGATACAGTTGAAAGCTTCACGTTCATGCAGATGCATGGCAAAGGAGACTATTTCCAAAGGCATATCCTTTCTTTGGTTGATGACTGAAGGCTTTAGTCACTTTTTAGTACTCTCAGGAAATACAAAGGGCAACTCTATCTGACAATTTAGAACAGTATTCCATGATTATAAGGATTTTATACTTTAAACACTGCAGAAAACCTTTGAAAGATATGATTCCAAGCCTTTCAATGGATTAATCTTTCTCCTTTGTCCCATTTGGCATAAATATCAAGTTCCATGCCATTTTTAATTTTGATAATATTGTCCTGTATTTCATTTTAATATTCATCCTAAAATCAATTTTTTTGGGGGGGCATGGCTTGTTTTTTGTTGATGTCTATTTGAATGAAATCAAGTGAACAGACTCCATAATAGCTACTACCCTATGTATACAGCTAAGTTTGCTCTTTATAGTCATATTTATACATTTGGTAAGAGGATAAGTCTTTCCTTTCGTTCTTTACTGAACTCCTCTGCATGTCAATTATTTCTCCAGACTTCTTTCTTCCACATCCAGACATAAAGGTTTTTTTTTTTTTTTTTTTTGGCCATATGGAAAGAAAGTCTACATAAATATACTACTTGATTTGTTTCAGAGAAATTACCAGGTGCAGGCCACGCGTGGCTGTGTAACATAGACAACAGTGTTGAAACTATTTGCATGCTGTACAGCTTGCCTTTTTCACCTTGACTAACGGCACTTCCATCTCAAAACACACTGACAACTTTCTTCCAGGAATGCTGAAGGCCCCTCCTTGCTAGCCATTTGCTGGACCATTTATGTTCTTTGTATGTCAGAGGTGTTTATGCTTGATAACTGCCCTTGAAGATCTTTCCTGATCTATGTTTCAGTGAAGACAAAAATCTACATGAATATCACAGGATGCTTATTGGATGTTGTCACTCAGTGAAATGGATATTTCATTCATCACTGTACCTGTTATAAAATTGTTGGAATGTTTATGGAATGTTTATAGCAGAAAAAATGGTGCTTGGTTTATATGGCAGACTTGACCTGTATCTATACTGCCTCTAATGCGGTCATAAAGGAGGTTCAAGGGCTATCTGGAGCATTGCGTTAAGTCTGCTGACCAGTGAGGTCTGTCCCTGAGTAGGCAGGCAGGCAGATGGCCTTTCTGAGGCCGTCTCAAACTGGTTTCATGATTAGGCTGAACATGAGGAGGGAGAGTGTGTTAAAAACACTGAAACATGAATCTTCAACCCATGAACACATTATATAATCACATTTTAAATTTAATGCTACAATGGAGATCACCAAAATACCACACCATTTAGGGTTATTAACTTTTTAATGACTTATTGCTTGCAGTAAATTATGAGAAAGTTTGATCTTGTACTCCTACCTGAATTCAAATTGATTTTTCCTTGCCTTTAAAGAAATTCCCACTTGAAAAGGTCTCTGTCATGAGAATGGAATGCATGTCAGTTTAGCATAAACCAAAGGAAATAAAAAACACGTCTATCTGCATGTTGTAGGAATTTGGCACTGAACACAATAGTATCACTCCTGAGTGGTTAGTCACAAGGGTATTCAGCTGCAAAAAAAAGTTTAGATTTGGCTTCAAGACAGGACCTACTGTTTTTCAGCAGGACTGGAATTGTACAAAGCATAAAATGTTTTTGATGGTGCCAGAAAAGGTTTAACTTACACAGAACTCAACAGGATAGGTATGACACCCCCCCCCAAATTTTGAGAAGAGATGCACACTAAAAGTCTCAGTGTTTTCCGTAGGTAACAAAAAGTAATTGGCTATTACAACCAATGGAAATACTGTTATTTTCATCTTGCATTATTTGGTTAGCATGAAATGAGTATGTGCACCAATAAAGCATATTGGAAATAATGTTTTCTCCATGAATGATGTGGTTGTTATGAAATAGGAAGATTTTCTCCTGAAGAAGGAAAAAACAAAGTTTTTTTTGTACTTTATTTATGTATTTATTTTTTCTATTGTGCATCCTCCCAAGAACATGTACAGGTTTATTTCTGTTTGTTTTTAAAGCTAACAGTAATCTTTGTGTAAAAATCTTACTAATTTGTTTTCTTAGACTACTTTATTGAAGACATACAAAAAAATCCTTATGCATATATTTCCAAGAGACAGTAGAAGTTTTATGACTCTTACAATAATTCTGCTTTTTTTTTAAATGGACAGATATATTTCTAAAAATAAAAGCTCTTGGTCCAGTCTTCTTGAGACAGTGTTAAGACGGAAAATCATTAAATAAAAGTGTGCCTAAACAGCTCATATGTTCAAACATAAGCCTTTACGCTCCACTGACATGTATCATCTGTCTCTCTCCTTCTTTCTCTTGAGTTATCTGGCCTTACAGTCCTTGCTGGCTGGCTTGTTCCTTCTTTGTGACTTGGTAAGTCCCATGCTCTGACAGCACTGCTTCTCCTCCTCCTGTAGATCAGTTTTTTGTTAGCTCTGTCCCGTCTGAGACTCATCGCTCCTATTATTGAGTTAAGTCAATCATGGGATATGTAGCCCCCTGGTTCTCTTTCTTACACTTACTAAGTTTATTGCCTGATTCGCGAGTGGTCAATGAAAAAGCGTTACTTTGTCCTACTATTATTTTTGCTTTTAATTACACTATTTTTAAATAAATAATGTAAAATCTTTCTCGCTTTTTCATGAATTCTTGCTTTACTTTGACCTTGATAATGAAAAAGAACTGTCTACAAAGGTACAGATTTTTGGAGGATATTCATATGGGATCTTATTCTGCAAATACTCGTTGCCTGATGGCCACCCTGCTGTCTGACCTTTAAAAAGGAATGAATTCTTTAGGAAATTATACTTTTAGAAGGATGAAATAAAGGTAGTGAAATCTGAGGAATGTGAAGCAAACAAAAATGGAGATTTGAGTCAGGGGTGGCTATATTTTAGGCTTACTATTTTTTTCTGTTTCTGAACTCCTCTCTGTTTCTTAATGTTTTTTCACCTCTCTCTGACATCTAGTTTCCTAGGGGGAAAAAAAAAAGCAAGAGATGCCAACGTAGTTCATATGCTGTCATGACATTAAAAAATGTATTAGAGGCAATTACAATTTTCCACTGCCCAGTGGAAATTTGCTCCTTGTTCCGAATGTCTTTAATGTCTGCTCTTGATATCTGACAGTCACTTAAATTTTCCACTGCTGAGCCATAAATGTCCCAAATTCTGTAATTCTCAAACACTTGGCTGAAGCAACAGAAGTACTCAAGTCAGGCAGGAATTCAGTGGGACAGCTGCAGCTTACAGAAGGTAGGGTAGCTGAGATTTTGAGCAGGTTTCTGTTCTATCATGCAGCTCTGAGGCCATGATTGAGAAAACAGAGTTGCGTTACAGTCCCCAAAACTTGCTAGGGAAGCTTGAAGCTGTCAGAGCCCTGTTTTTCAAACCTCTTTTTCAGACAGGTTTGGCAGCTCACAATGAGTCCTGTGCTCTTGTAACTATATTACTTTGGACATCCATCACTCCTATTTTAAAGTTGGGGCAGGCATATGATAGGCAACAAGAACTTCTCAGCTGCCTCAGGCTGAAAATGTGACAGCAATAGAGAAACATCAAAGGTAGGATGATTCTTCTTGTATTTTGGGCTCTGTCCTGTAGGATCCAAGTGTGCCAGTGCATACTGCACAAAAGGCCATCCTCCTTCTTACTCAAGTCTGGGAATTCACAATTTCAGGGACCACAGATTTTAAAGAAATTTGCTGCTCCTTCATCTTCAGGGTGAATTTCCTTCACCATGAGGAAATCCACTGCTCTGCAAGAAAACCTTAGAAAAAATAGCATGAAGACTTTTCCTGTGACAGCTCTACATCCCAAGACTGGGACATCTAGTATCCATATCTATAGCCCATAGCGTAATGAAGTCTGAGCTGCCATTTCTAGGCATAACACTGTTTGGCCAAGATCTGCTCAGAAAGTCTGAGATAAGAAAGCAGTAGTTCACACCAGACGTTGAGTGATAACTCCCTTGCAATGACTTTCTCAGCAATTAAGAGCAGTGTCTCAGGAATCAAAGATATAACTGGAACACAACCTGAATAAATTAGTTTTTAAAAAAGACATCTGATTTGCTGTATTCATCTCTCTCTCTCTCTCATTTAAAAAAAAAAAATATTGCCTTAAACTCCTGTTTAGCATTACTGTTCACATCCTATTAACACAATTCCAAAGTTTCTGCCATACAGCCTGTCCTGTCTTCTTACGGGTTAGCAAGGAGATGTGTTGAAACAATTTGCAAGAGATATATTGATGTCCTTTAACTGGCAAGAGGAGTGAACCTAAAAATAACTTTTCTAGAAGAATATGACTGCCAATTTTAGATGTGAATTTACACTATTTTGTACTGTGCTTATCTTAAAAACATTATAATGCAAATTGCAGATTTTCCTTCTCTGTATGTCCAATGGTAATGCATCATGTTTATCCTGACATACACAGAATCCTGGTATTTCAGAACAGGTAGAAATCATCTCTTCTTCCTAGCTCTGATGATGTCATGTTGAAGTTAACACACATTGCACACAGTGAGAAAATATGAATTTGCTCTGAGTCATTTGATAAATGCAATTGAAGAATCAAGGACTGAAGGGACTGATCTATGAAAATACCTTAAAGATAGCTAAATAAGTATAATGACAAGATTATTAAAAGAAAAGTTTAAGTTAAATGTCTTTAGCAATCATTACAATCTTATTAAGAATATTGAGAGAGCACATGAGACTGAAAGAGGGACAAGGCAAACATAGTGAAGAAAAATACAGGATCAAAACTGCTATATAGATAATATGCAAGGAATCTGAGTATGAATAAGATCTTCCTGTCCGTAAGGTTACTTGCTTACTTCCTAAGAGATACACTAAAAACTGCTGATGGAAAACTGAGAGGAAAGACAGAAAACATTTGAGATGTATGACAGAGCCATATCAAAGTGGTATTGGCACAGCCAAATGCACTAGGTCTTTTTCATTTCTATCACTCATAGTCCAGATTGGCAGACATGTACTTGTGTTTTTGCTTTCTCACCATAGGAATATTTTTTCTTTCCTGTGTTTCCTTCTTCTGTATTACTTTAGTGTACACATATGACTTCTAGTGATATGTCTCTTAGACTTCTCTTTCTCTTACATCTCTTTTCCCAGTATTGAAAAAAGTTTTATTGCTATCATTAGGTTAACTTTATGATTACTGTCCACTGGAAGCTTGTGCGAGGTAGCAAACCATATAAGAATTTATACTTTGTGAAGCTCTTTTCACTAGAAAGTCATGCTATCATAAACCAAAATGAGTATGCTGACAATATGGACATGTACACTGCACGTTTTAGGAAGATCTTTTTTCTCATCCAATGTCTTTCTCCAGTTTTATGTCTCTGGGCAGCAGAACAACTGTGTTCATCTTTCTAAACTTTCTACACTTGTTTTCATTATCTTTTTCCCCCTTGCTTGCACCTCTTTACCTTTTCAACTACCTACTTCTTTCTTCAGGTTAGTTCTGGCTTTCTGCGATGATGCTAAGCAGAACATTGTGTCATTTAGTCAGAAACCAGATTCAGAAGACAGTAAGAATTAAATTTATATCCTACACTTTCTCTTGTTGCCAGGGAGAGTATTCTCAAGGAATGTCTTATTTTCCCCCTGCAGCCCACACAATGAAGTATCATAGGAAGAATGTCAAAAGGAAGGCTAAGAAGTCCTCGAGCTTCTTCACCAGGCAGTCGTTGCTATCTGCCTGTGAAAACAACTTCTTAATTACTTATCTGTTTGTGCATGGTCTGCAATATATATATATATATTTTCAATAGAGTTTCACACTCTCTTCCTTTTTTTTCTGTCCTTTTCTTCTCTAGATCATATAAATTGATTCCAGCAGTAGAACATAACACATTTTCCTGCCTCTCAGTTCTTTGTCCCAGAATATTATTGTAAATAATACCTTTTTTATTTACAGTGATAGTTGTTTACCATCACTTCCTCTTTCTTTCCTTTCTATAGGCACTTATATAAGTGGATTGTTGATAAGATAGTTCTGGCAAGTTCTGAAGATCATGCACATCACAGATATCCAGTGGAAACCTCAAAACCTCAAAGCTAACTTAAAAGCTCCCCCAAAATATTTGACAATATTGACTAAGGTGAGGTATATAACACATTTGTGCATCAGTTTTCCCGAATATAAGATGCTTAGTAATTTAAATATATATAAAAATATTAGAAGAGTGAAAAATGAATCTAAAATTACTCTTTCTGTCACTGATGAGTGAAACAGAGTTTTGCTTTTCTATAGTGATTGCTGCCAAAGATCTTTTTAAGCTGGCAAAATGTAGTAGAAATAATAAAGTGTTTCAGACAGAATTCAAGTTCTGTCCTGATTTAATCTCAACTGGTTTAAAATTTGTAAGATTCAAAGACTCCAAGAAAAACTGTGTATCCTGTACAAAGGAAAACTCACTGAATCCCTTCGGAGCACAGAACTCTCAATATTTCTCAATTCTTTCTATTTATTACTTGTCCTTTAACATACTTTTTTGAAAATAGTGGACTAAATGTTGTTATTGGACCACAGTGTTACTACAGTTTCACTGTTAGTTTCCTGTAATAAGAAAAAGAACATCACTTTTTATAAATACTAGTTCACAATATTAATTTATGTAATATTTAGCAAAGATTTCCTCTTTAGAATCTTCTATTAAATTTTCATGAAATGGCAGATCTTACTTTTCCTAAATAAAATACGAAGTTTTCATTGTTTGCTTTGATGTTACAAAAATGAGAAATTGATGACATTACTGGGAATATTGTATTAAATGAAAGAGAATGCTTTACTCTTTTGGGCATTTTGAAAAGCAAGTTTCATCAGAATACTGCAACAGGAACCAGATTCCTAAGAATGATTGTTATCCAAAATTTGATTGAATTTTTTTATCAAAAACAACAGAGTCTCCATGGCTGTAAAGGTGGGCTGGATTAGGTGTCACTACAAGATGAATGCACACAAAGGGTTTCACACTTCCTCTCTTAATGCCTCATCTTAATGACCTATTTGCAAAGAACAAACTCATCAGGTTGATGAACTCTACAGATAAGAAGAAATCTTCTTATATAGACTTCTATTAATTTAGGTTAACATCTTCTTATTGCAGTAATCTGAAACAAATAACAGATCCAAAAGAATATGAATTACTTCTTTAATGAAGCGTTGCAACTCAGTACAGTTTAGACCTTCAGACTACTGACCTGTAAATCTCTCTTGGACTGTCTGAAAAATTACAGGGATTTGCAACTGACAACTAACTGCTGTAGATTAGTTTCTTAGTTCATAATGTCTTCAGATTTAGATTTTATTGTTGAGATGTCCTTTATATCTCACTACATTGATTCCTTGTCTGTACTTTTTTAAGTCACAGAACAGGTAGACATCTTTTTGGTGACAGAATGTTCCACATACGTGATCTCTTACATTACCAAGTTAAAATATTTTCTCTGAGTTTCTTATTTACTGAGATTTAGTTAACCCAAGTGATTAATATGCCTTTAGCCCATTAGTCTTAACCAGTGGAGTACTGCAAGGTACGTTGGGAAAGGAAAGTTCCCTGTTTTTTTTTATTTTCCTGACTGGATCTTTGAGGTCACTATTTTTTGGAATAAAAGAGTATACTTCCTAATTCATTTACAGAGATCAGGGGTTGCATCTCTCTGTGTTATTTGAAATGCATAGAGATTCAAACAGTGTTTAATCCAATAAACACATTACTATTAGTGTATGAGTGCTCCTAATTGCTATAGCTTCTAAATCAGGCCTAACACGTACACGCTGAGTGTGCATTTATACTTGTTGCTCTGGAAAACTATAACAAAAAAATTATAACTATTCTACGGACAGCAAAGTGGCTATATAACTTCAGAAGCTGCTCAGAAGATCCGTAGAAGCATGGAACAAAGCTTGTCTTTCAAAACAACTAGTTTTGTGATCCTTGTTTTATAGTGACAATATGCTTACTAAAAGAATTCAAGACTATTGACTGATGTGACAGTTTGAAGAGTGACTAAAACAGGCACAGCTAAGTTACAGTAAGTCAGGTGTCATATCAACTACTCATGTGCACAGCACATGCATCTGAGGGCGATATGACCTGCGGAGATAGAACGTAACTCTTGTCCAAAACAGGATTGCTAGGACCTTGGATGTACTTCAAGAACAGAACAAAACAACAAGCCAAACAAACAGAAACTATGGGATTGTTATTAATTTATTTGTAGTTAGTCAATTAAGTGGAATACGCAAAGAGAAATAGATGACATATGTTTATATATGTTCCATGGGATAAAAGTAGTAGGATAAAAGGATAAAAGCAGATGGATAAGTAGGATAAAAGCAGTAAAATGTGATTGCCCAGAGTAAAATTGTGATATTCCCAAAATACAATTGATGGGTGAGGTTTTTCTTTTTTTTTTTTTCATTCCCTTTTTCATCTAGTAGCATGATATTTTTTAAGATAAATCATTGTTTTCTAAACAAACAACCATCAGTGAGGTTGCACTGGTGATTTGTCTTAACATTAGATATCCCCACAATACTTAAAAAGCAGAACATATGTTAAATTCAGCAATTAAATATGCAAATAGCAAAGTGAATTTCAGTTTCTCTTGGCACTTTGAAAGAAAAAAATGGAAAATATTTGCCTCTATATTTGGATGAATATTTCTAATTTTTCTTAATTTTGCTGGTGGACAGATTTAAACATCATTTCTAAAGGTGTTCAAATATCTGCTATCTATAATTGGGATTTGAATAGAAGTTCAAATAGCCTACATTCTACTAAAACAAAGTACAAAAAGACCTACTCCGAGCATATAAGTATGCAGTTATGATTCTTTGCAGTCATCTTAGGGTAGTGATCAGTGGCAGAGTCCAGCTGGAGGCCTGTAACTAGCGGTGTTCCCCAGGGGTCGGTGCTGGGTCCGGTCTTGTTCAATGTCTTCATCAACGACCTTGATGAGGGGATAGTGTCCACCCTCAGCAAGTTTGCTGATGACACGAAGCTGGGCGGAGTGGCTGACACGCCAGAAGGCTGTGCTGCTATCCAGCAAGACCTGGACAGGCTGGAGAGCTGGGCAGAGAGGAACCTGATGAGGTTCAACAAAAGCAAGTGTAGAGTCTTGCACCTGGGGAGGAATAACTGCATGCACCAGTACAGGCTGGGGGACGACCTGCTGGAGAGGAGCTCTACAGAGAGGGACCTGGGGGTCCTGGTAGATGACAGGTTGGCCATGAGCCAGCAGTGCGCCCTGGTGGCTAAGAAGGCCAATGGGATCCTAGGGTGCATTAAAAAGAGTATTGCCAGCAGGTCGAGGGAGGTGATCCTTCCCCTCTACTCTGCCCTGGTCAGGCCTCAGCTGGAGTACTGTATCCAGTTCTGGGCTCCCCTGTATAAGAAAGACAGGGACCTCCTGGAAAGAGTCCAGCGGAGGGCCACAAAGATGATAAAGGGCCTGGAGCATCTCCCCTATGAGGAGAGGCTCAGTAAGCTGGGTCTGTTCAGCCTGGAGAAAAGAAGGCTGAGAGGGGACCTGATCCATGTTTACAAGTATCTTAGTTGCGGGAGGCAAATGGAGGTGGGGAACCTCTTTTCGGTGGTCAGTGGGGACAGGACAAGGGGCAATGGCCTTAAGCTGGAGCACAGGAAGTTCCGCACCAACATGCGGAAGAACTTCTTCACGGTGCGGGTGACGGAGCACTGGAACAGGCTGCCCAGGGGGGTTGTGGAGTCTCCTTCCCTGGAGATATTCAAGACCCGCCTGGACGCCTACCTGTGCAACCTGCTGTAGGGAACCTGCTCTGGCAGGGGGGTTGGACTCGATGATCTCTTGAGGTCCCTTCCAACCCCTGCAATTCTGTGATTCTGTGATTCTGTGATCTCCCTTCTCTGTAGAAGGGAAAAATTTTTCAGTGGTACGGCAAGTCATTGCCATTGCTGACTGCTAATGTTGTAGATGATTTAAGTTGCAGAATAACCAGATACACATTTTCCATCTTTGCATCTAGATACAAATCAGTTTCATTGATGGATAAATAAAATTTCTGGGCTCCTGAAACCTCACTTTGAAGAGGGCAAGTGATGCTTCTGGTCTTAAAGCTACATTAAAGATGTCTTTTTCAGGTAACATTATTAGAAAATAGGCAATAGTGTTTTTTCGTAGTTAGTGAAAGATGCTGTCCTAGGCTCAGGCAATGTGAATGTTTGGTTTCATAGTGAGGGAAAACTCCACTGTTTTCCTTTTTTTCTGTTGTTGAAGAGTGACATGGTCTCAGTTATGCTTTATTTACAAAACTCCATTTCCAGACATCAAAACTACACTCAGAGAGAAATATGGCTTCAATTTTTCCCTTGGATGGAATGATTTTATCAACACAGAATTTCTTGTAAAATATATCCTGGAAAGAACATAAAAAATAGAAGTTCAATGTTTTTCTAAGTATTCAATCTGATTGATATATTATCCAGCAGAATGATTTAACTACTTCATTGCTGTGACCTAATTCTTCTTCATTGTAGAAATGGTAGATTTTTGCAAAGTCAAACGGGAAAATTTAGACGGAAGGAGCTGGCAGTCTGTATTGAGAACAAAAGAAAAAATTTTCTTTCCTCTGCAGAGCAATTGCCAGTTGGACATTTGACAAAACCAATTGGGTATTTGACAGAAAAACTGAATAATTCTACATTTTACTGTGTATTGGAGTACGTTGTTCCTATCTTTGTTCCTGTAGTGTTTGACTATTCAGTACCTCTTAATCAATATGAAACTGTTTATAAGTAATTTGCTTTGAGATTTATGTTTTAAATTGATTAAACTTATTCATTACACACTTCAGGAACTGAATTCAGTCTCCAGATTTGTTTTAATAGTTCCATATGGACTTTTGGGAATCCTCATTAAATTAAATTGTCCTAGCTCTGATGACTTAAATGAAAATATGATAATTTAAAGATGAAGATCTGTATCCCCACAACTGTTAAACCTGGTCATGAAGACCAAAATCACTAAGAAAATAGCTGTCAGAACTTGATCTGTAAAACAAAGCTAAATGACATCTGCAGCTCTTTTCACATGTATTTAAGGTTTTGGAGAGAAAAGGTTTGGGGAACTTATTTCCATATCAAAACTACTGGAAGAGTTATACTGAAGAGATTGAACTAATTTATTACTTAATAGTTCTTTTACATGGACAATTCTTGTCTCCTTTGTCTTCTTCTTTATCACCTGGCTGATGTGTTTGCCAAGCCACTCTCCATCATATTTGAAAAGTCACAACTGCCGGAAGTCCCTGGTGAAAGGAAAAAGAGAAACACCACTCCCATTTTTAAGAAAGGGAGAAAGGAAGACTCGGAGAATTACAGTCCAGTGAGCCTCATGTCTGTTCCTGGAGAGACTGTGGAACAGATCATTCTGGAAGAGATGGTAAGGCACATGCAAAACTAGGAGGTGACCTGGGACAGATAGCATGGTTTCACCAAGGGCAGATTGTGCCTGGCCAATCTGGTGGCCTTCTGTGATGAACTGACAACACTGGTGGACAAAGGAAGGGCAACTGATGTCATCTACCTGGATTTGCGCAAGGCCTTTGACATGGTCCTGCACCACATCCTTATCTCTAAATTGGAGACATATAAATTTGAAGGCTGGACAATTGGGTGGATACAGAATTGGTTGCAAAGTCACAGCCAGAGGCTTGTGGTGAACAGCTTTATGTCCATGTGGCAGCTGGACACTAGTGGACAGCTGGTCCACTAGTGGATCCCACTGGTCTTGGGATCAGTGCTTTTTGGCATCTTTATCAATGATATATCAACGACAGGGTGGCAATCCTGTCCACGGAAGTGGAGGGGTGTCCTAGTTTCTAACAG
>WBMW01001949.1:386-24654 GCA_013396635.1 Penelope pileata
TATTTATATATATATATATAAAAAACATATAAGTGTGGGAGGCAAGGGGATGTGGCCAGCCTCTTTTCAGTGGTCTGTGGGGACAGGACAAGGGGCAATGGCCTTAAACTGGAGCACAGGAAGTTCCACACCAACATGCGCATGAACTTCATGGTGCAGGTGACGGAGCACTGGCACAGGCTGCCCAGGGAGGTGTGGAGTCTCCTTCTCTGGAGATATTCAAGAGCCATCTGGACGCCCACCTGTGTGACCTGCTGCAGGGAACCTGCCAATTTGGCAGGGGGGTTGGACTCGATGATTTCTAGAGGTCCCTTCCAACCCCTGTGATTCTGTGAAATTCTCTTGAGTAACTGCTAAGGCCATGAGTGTGCCAGTTCCAATGGAAACAAACAGTTGCACCAGGAAGAAAGTTTCCTCTGCATATTAGATGAATCAATGTGGAGAGCAGAAGCTATTGTTGTTCCAAAGCAGCATTAAGTTTGTTCCGTCTGCTTTGATAACCTGCCCTTCCAATGAAATTTGCACAGTCAGTGCAGTTACTACCACCTGTGGAGTATAGATAGCTGCTTTTCCAGAATATTTGCTGCTCCCCATTTTAATACACACCTTCCCTCTTAGGATAGCACAGTTGCTGTAAATCCAGCTTTTGTTCTTCCTGCAAGGCAATTTTTGTGTCAGTAGGATCCAGAGGTTAGCTTGGCTGAACAGTAAGTGCCCACAGCAGGTTGAGCTCTGCTAGGAGAAGAGAAAGATGCTAAGAATCAGAGCCAAATGATTATCGAGGCTTAGAACGGAACATACCAATTTGGCTAATTGTTTACTGACTTGGCCATTCACATTGTTCGCTTTGCCACAAAACTGGGGGGCAGAAGGGTCAGGCTGTTTCACAGTGTATCAGCCAAGCTGGGGAATACTGTGCTATGGCAAGGCAGCCCCTCTGAGCACAGCATCTTACCTGTACCAGCCTACAAGAGGCAAAAGTATTCCCAAGCCTGCTTTCAGTCATTCCAAGGAAGTTTAGTTTGAAGACAACTGGATTTCTGTATATATTCATTTGGTCCAAGCTTCACCCAGGGTAGTATTTACAGCTGACAAACAACACACGAGGCTGTACACTCTTTACTCAGGAGCTGTGATGCTGAAGGAATAGTAGTAGGAATGGATCCTACCAGGATGCTGATGTGAAGGGATGATCTACTTCCCTCCCACACCTCTTACTTCTGTGAGAATAACCATGTAAATACTCGCTTAATAAACAATGGCCAACAAAAGACAGCTCTCAGAGCAGACTCCTCATGCTTCTCTGTAGCACTCCTCTGCACTGTGAGGCTTAACAGATCCTAGCAGCTGACAATATCAGCTGTTGTGGTAAAAGTTTACATATTTGTCTCCAAAAAAAGCATAAGCTATCTACAGGCCAAGAGCAAGACAAAGAGCTAGATTCGTTTTAGTATGTCCACCTGCACATTACTTTGTAGCAGCTTCATCACAGAATCACACATGGAATCACAGGATTGTGGGGGTTGGAAGGGACCTCTAGAGATCATTGAGTCCAACACCCCTCCTGCCAAGGCAGGTTCTCTACAGCTGGTCGCACAGGTAGATGTCCACATGGGTCTTGAATATCTCCAGGGAAGGAGAATCCACAACCTCCCTGGGCACACATGACATTTCTTGTTGCTGCAACCTGGGAATGTCTAAAACCAAACTTTATAAGAAGAGAACTGTTACTATCATTGTGGAGTTTTGCATACAGGTGAAGCTTCGTTACAGTATGGCAGTGAAGATTTCTAACCTACCTGCCCCCATTTTCTAGTTGTTTTTTTTTATGTCGTTGTTTAAATACAGTAAGCTGCTCTCAATTATGAATGTGTTCTTTGCCATAGAAATAACCTCTTACATAATGTTTGTTTTGACAACATCTTTAAGTGGGTAGGTTAACCAAGTCTTAGAAAAATACATCTTTCTCAGAATATTGGTGACTGCTGCTGTTCTCTGATTCTCCCTTTTGTCTGTGGTGTTCCCTTACAGGGCACAGTTCTTTATCACGGCCCAAGTCTTTGTTGGTGTCTTCTCCTTCCACGAAGCTGCTCACACTGGAGGAGGCACAAGCACGGACACAGGGCCAGATCAACTCTCCAATCGTGACAGACAACAAATACATTGAAGTGGGAGCAGGCCCTGCAGCTTTACAGGGAAAATTCCACACAGTCATAGACTTTCCATCTGAAAGGTAGAGGGTAGAGAGGTGTTTCCTTTCCAGCACATCATAATTCTTTGGAGTTTTTTTTGCTATTATTAGTACGGCAAAAACTTGCTAGAACTAACTTATGCATGATTAGTGTAAAGTGTTACAGCCAATTTCCACCCGCTGTGGGCTCTGTGAGAATTCAGCTAACAGATGGGCTCAGTTCAGAATGGCACACAGCTGTGCCGTTCCATTCCTTTTTAACCAGGCAGTCGCTAGGTGTGTAAAGCCAGGTGATGCATATCCGTGCCTGTACTTGCCTGTACTAGAAACATTGAGGTTTTCCAGATTTCAGGACCACGTGCCTGAAACAAATTGTGTCTCTCCTCAAAGTAGAGCTGTTGGACAGAATTGACGGCACCAGAAACAACACATGGTGGTGGGAGGAGGCCAATGATTTTTTTACAGCATTGGGAGCTTCTGAATACCTTTTATGGCTGCACAGTTCCTCAGAGAACAGTTACACCTGTCGGTTAAATAAAAGGCTTAGATGCACAAGTATAGAGCCTTTGCTCACCTGCATTGCATCTCGCTTTGCATGGTTTCATGGAATTTGCCCAGCAAGACTTCAGGGCTGAGCTATAAGAATCAAAACATCCTCAGCTATTTACAAGACCGAGTTTCTAAGCTTAGTTTCAGCAGAAAATAGGTAGTGCTAATAACAAACAACTAGGAAGAACTAAATAGAGCTCTTCCCTCTTCCCACACCATGGTGCACACAATTTGCTCTATTTTTTCCCTCCAGAAAAAAATCATCTAATAAGATGAAGAAATCTCCAGTTGGCAGTTGGCGTTCCTTCTTCAACCTGGGAAAGTCATCCTCTGTGTCCAAACGCAAACTTCAGCGCAATCCCAGTGAGCCCTCAGAAATGAAAGTCATAGCCCTGGCAGGTAAGGGTGTGTCCTAGTTTCTAACAGAAGTTACACTTCTCGTAGTGTCTAGTATGAATTTATCTTGTACCTCCGAGATACTGATAACATCCTGGCAGTGTTGAGCGGAGCCGAGGACATAACTCACTTCCGCATTCCTCTGCCAGTGAAATAGTTAAGGGGGGCATAAGGAGCTGGGAACTGGGAGGGGACAGGACCAGGGCAGCTGACCCAAATTGACCAAGGAGCTATTCCATCCCATATAACATCATGTGATTGGTTGGTGGCGTTTCCGGGTTCCGTTCGTTACGGAAGGGGCTAGCCGGGAGGAAGGGTCACCAGTGGCTGTGAGCCCTTGCTCTGCGTATCCTCTTTGTGTATATATATATACATATACGTACTGTTATTTCTTTTGTTCTCTTTACTATTTTAGTAAATAGCATTTATCTCAACCCACACATTTTACTGCATATCTCTCTACTTCTCTCCCCCGTCCCATTTGGGGAGGGGGGAGGGTGAGTGAATAACTGTGTGGAACTCAGCTATCTGCTGAGTCAAACCATAACAGGGTGCAAATCCAGCTTTCAAAAAACTGGGTTTTTCAGGAGCATAGAACAAACATACATGCTTTTAGTGTGCTTGCATCTCCTTCTAGTGTTCAAGCCATGCCTGACATCTTCAGTTAACCGCTGTCTTGCCTAAATGGACCTCATGTTAGCTCAAGAACTGGACCTGATAGAGCATGCCCCTCTCATGCCTCTCATTGGAGTAGCTTCTGAAGGACAATATATAGGCACCACTCCAATAAGTCTCAGGATGTTTCCTTCTGTGACACTTTTACTGTGGAAGTAAGCATACGTTTCCTGGTGGATGAAAAACTGATCATGAGCCAGCAGTGTGCTCTTGCAGCTCAGAAAGCCAACGGTACCCTGGGCTCCATCAGCAGAGGGGTGGCAGCAGGGACAGGGAGGGGATTGTCCCTCTCTGCTCTGCCCTCGTGAGGCCCCATCTGCAGTACTGTATCCGAGTCTGGGGCCCCCAGCACAGGAAAGATGTGGAACTGTTGGAGAGTTTTTACAAGGGCAGACAGTGATAGGATAAGGGGGAATGGTTTTAAGCTGAAGGAGGGAAGGTTTCAATTGGATGTCAGGGGGAAGCTCTTTACTGAGAGAGTGATGAGGTGCTGGCACAGGCTGCCCAGAGAGGTTATTCCGTCCGTGGAGGTGCTCAAGGCCAGGTTGGATGCGGCCCTGGGCAGCCTGATCCAGTGCCAGATCTGGAGGCTGGTGGCCCTGCCTGTGACAGGGGGTTGGAACTTGATGATCCTTGAGGTCCCTTCCAACTCAGGCCATTTTATGATTCTATGATTTCTGGCTCCATTTTGCTTTTGTCAGAAGACACACATTTGAACTAGGTAAAGGTACTTTTCCACAAACGTTCACACAGAAAGAAGTCATCCATCATCTCTTAGCTGCACCTATGTGGACTCTGACTTCTGAGCCCTTTCAATACATAATTTACTGCCTCTTTCCAAATTGAAAAACAATAACTATACATTTTTGCAGAAAAACATACCGCAAATCCTTAAATACAAGCCAGTAAGGAGTTTTATCCGATCTTCCCCTGGTGCTATTTTGGAATTATAACCTTTAGTCTTCAGTATAACAAACACATCATATGACTATGCTTTAAGACTGTCTTCCTGAGCATTTCAGTTGTACTTGTTTAGTGCTCATAAAACCAGCTGAGCAAACTTTGCTTTCTTCTCCATTTGAAGGGGTTTGCTATCAGGAGTTAACCAATGACCACAGGCACATCCGGAAAGAATTTTTAGTGGCATGATGGGCATGTGGAGCAGCTGTTTTCCAACCTGTCATCTGCAGCAGTTACCATTTTTGTAGGTTACTCTTTCCCAGTTCGCATAATGAATATCAAAAATTGATACTCTTTTGTAATCACTGGTTGAAAGTGCCCTCTGTAGGTCATCCAGGCCAACCTCCCATGCAAAACAGCACTACGTCTATCTTACCCAGTAAAGCATATTAACTCTGCAGCAGGACAAAGGTTTTCTTTTTTCAAGAGCTTTGGAGTACAAACAAACCACATAGAAAAATAAAAGCACAACTATTACTTTCAAGACAGTGGTACTGTTGCCAGAAGACCATTTGCTTCTTCCTGCCACCACTACATAACCAAATGGAATCCACTTTCATATTTCACCTTTTCACTGTCAGTTTCATTTCCCTAGGGGGACGAGGAGACAGCGGGACTCTTCGCTCAGCTAAAAGTGAAGAATCACTTACGTCTCTGCATGCTGTTGATGGTAAGACAGAATTGTCACTTCACTTTCAGTACACATGGATTTCAAAAAAGGCAGTGTGGCATTACTGACTGCAGATTAATCAACAGGGCAGATGCCTGCCCCCTTCCCCCTCCAGTAAAAGCTGGACTTAACTCATTAATGAACCAGCTTATCCATCTGTGTTGGGCAGTGGTATCAGGGAAACGACTGTCAGATCTTTGTTTCCCTTCTTAGGATTTTGTATAGCTGGCACCTTTCATTCCTTGCCACCTCCCCCTTTCTATTCTAAGATGAAAAAGAGCATTGGAAAGGAAAATGTTTTCTGAGAAAGGCTTAGAACTACAGCACACTTAAACTAGTTTTGATTTTGCCAACAGCTTAGTCTCAGACTAGATCAGACCTCATAACTGCCTTACAAAGAGTTTGAGCAAACTTAAAAGCTATTGCTAACTACATTACTTTTCTGTTCAGATGCTCACCGGGTGAGCATCTTGCACGCTGCTCTAAGACTGCGTGAAAAACAACACCATGCCATTGCCTTCTTGGACAGTAAAATTTTGATATTAACCCCTGTATGTATCTACTCATTCCTAGGCGAATCTAGCCGGTTTCGACCCAGAAGACCCAGATCCAGCAGTGATGCATTATCTGCTTCCTTTAATGGAGAGCTCTTAGGAAACATGAATCGCTGCAATTCTTACGACAACCTTCCCCATGACAACAGCGATGCGAATGAGGGGCTCATCCATGTTCCTGCCCTTATTTCTCCTCGTTCCTCTGAAGACGTTGACCTGAGCCCACCAGATATTGGAGTTGCTAGCCTGGATTTTGACCCAATGTCTTTTCAGTGCAGCCCACCCCAAGCAGAATCCGAGTGTCTGGGCAGCAGCACCTCCCTGGTAGAGTCAGTTAGCGTAACTAAGGAGAAGCCAGGCCTCTTTAAGAAGGACTTAGAATCAGGCAGCCAATCCCAGACACCAGGCAGTGCCACAAGCTCTGAGCCAGTCTCTCCATTTCAAGAGAAGATGAGTCCTTTCTTTACTCTGGACCTGAGCCCAACTGAAGAGAAGACCTGCAAATCCCATGATGTCTCACCCAAGGTAGAGCGGAAGACCATCAAATCTCCACCACTGACCATATCAGAACCTGTCTCCTTTGGTTCTGATGTGCAGCTGGGCAGTGCAATTGGAGGAGTGCCCGGCACATCCAGAAACTCCTCTGCTTCCAACTGCAGCAAAGGGATTGGCATCACCAAACTCACTAATAGGTCCCCAAGCCAGATGTCCTTGCTCCTGAAAAACAGCGAAACAGAAGCAGGGGATGGAGCCCACCAAGAGCTACAGCATGCCCAGCTAGAGGCTGCTGGCAAACCAGAGTTGCCAGAAGAAGGGGAGAAACCAATGTCAAGCAATCAGAATAAGACTGTACCCGCTGGACACACACAGCCAGGTACAGTGCATTTTCCTCCATTCTTTCTTTAAGTTCCAGTGGGGACCTGTTCTCAAAAAAGTCCATCTCTGCGTGCCTTTTAGGAGAGGGGATTGTCTGTCAGTTCTGATCACAAGTGTTCTTGCAGGGCTGTGCATATCAGTACAATCTTAACCTCTGTCTTCTCCCTGCATCACAGAGATCGCTGATACTTTTCCATAATACTTTGTGTACCAGTTTTTTCCCCTCCATCCTGTCATACATGAAAATCTATAGCATGTACTTCTAAATAATTTCAGCCGATAGACCATCTAAGATTTTTCTTTTTTAAGTTAAAGATTTGCCAGCACTTGAAGAAGAGATCTTTTTGCCCAGAAACTTATGATCAAAACTGTATAAGGGTATCTCATTCTCTGCTACCTACTTCCTACCTCTATAGAAATGCAAGAGGAGCCTTTAGACAATCTGTTGTGGTTTTCCCTTTTTGGGATGAACTGCTGTGCTATTGAACAGCGTTTGCATGTAAGACAGAAGATACAGTATTTTGCATCAGAAGGAATTGCCTCTGTGAAAGTGTGGAAAGCATCTATTTTTTTCATAATAGTCATTAGAGTTAGGTCAATCTCCTTACTGGGTAACATAAAATCACTCTTTCTCTCAATTTTCCCCCCATCAGGAGCAGTTGCACTCGACTCCCCCCAGGATCCTGTTCCTGTCAGTTCTGTGTCTCTTATCCCTCCTCCTCCTCCAAAAAATGCAGCACGCATGCTAGCCCTAGCATTAGCCGAGTCTGCACAGCAAGCATCTGCTCAGTCCCAGAAAAAGCCAGGAGATGCCCTTTCTGAAAGCTCAAATTATGGAGAGACAGAAGCTGCTACAGCTCTAGAAAAGCTCCATCTCTCTGCTGGTGCTCCAGAAAAGCTCCGCCTGCCTGAGAACCAACTTCACATCCAGACTGGTGCACCAGTACAGCAGGATGTTCAAGGCAGCAGCACAACTGAGGAGCAGAACCACCCCTCAGGTGCACCTGGAAGCTGGGACCCCCCGACCTCTGGGGCCATGCCTGCTAGCAGAGATGCAGAGAAAGAGCAGCCCAGCTTCCTTCCTGGTCAAACAGGGGACAAAGAGCACCTCCTGTCCAATGCTGGGGACCTGGAGCACACGCAGCAGCACACTCCAGGGGCCCTGCCCAACTTGGAGCCACCCATGATGGACTTGCCTGTCAGTAAGCCTCACCTCCATGCATGCATGTCTGGGGACAAGCAGCTCGCTTCTACCTGCGCAGCTGATGACAAACTTCCGACTCCTCCTGTAACTGCTGGGGAGAAAAGCACCCCAGCCCCAATGCTGTATCTAACAACCATTGAGACAGCAGCAGCTGAGTCTGACCGCGGGCCAGCAGCTCAGCACACAGCTGACCTGGCCACAGCTCATGCAGATGGCACTGTCACTGCTGTGCTGCACCCACCCACAAGCAGCCAGCCCGCCCCCTCACAGAGGCAGGATCACCAGTCAGCAATGGGACAAGTGCCAGCAGCTTCTGCAAAAGCATCCAGCAGTTCCAGTCAGGTACGTGGATGTACTCCTCGCTCAGCCTTGCACCTATTTGCAAGTGCAATGTCTGTGCACAGCTACTGTGTAATTGTAGGGGACTGAGCTCAGGGAGAGATGATGCAAATCGACCCAGCACAAGGCAGGAGGCTTCTCACAGGTTACTGGAAATTGCGAGTGTACAACACAGCTTTGCAGGAGTGCAGCACAAAATTTCCTAAGTGAACACAAGGGAACATCCCAATATAGTTGCTCTCATAAGTTCTAAGGGGAAAAAAAAGCATTTGCTGGGGTTACTGATGCAGTGAATTGACAGTTCAGAAGTGCTCAGAAGCAAGTAACTGACAGTGTCCTCTTTCAACAGCCTTTAGTAAAGCAGGTCAGATTCCCAGTGAGGGAGTTAGACGTGGAAATGAACGTTCAGAAATCCAAACTCTGCTGCCTATGAAACATGCATACCTGCAAGCCTGCTGGCTGGCTTAGCCACTGCACTATAAAACCTGTAACTAGTGGTGTTCCCCAGGGGTCGGTGCTGGGTCCGGTCTTGTTCAGTATCTTCATCAATGACCTTGATGAGGGGACAGTGTCCACCCTCAGCAAGTTCACTGATGATACAAAGCTGGGAGGAGTGGCTGACATGTCAGAAGGCTGTGCTGCCATTCAGCAAGACCTGGACAGGCTGAGAGTTGTGCAGTAAGAAATTGTATGTGATTTAACAAAAGCAAGTGTAGAGTCCTGCACCTGGGGAGGAATAACCGCATGCACCAGTACAGGCTGGGGTTGACCTGCTGGAGAGGAGCTCTGAGGACAAGGACCTGGGGATCCTGGTTGTAGGGAAACAGTTGATCACAACACGAGCTGATGATTGAGCACATGGTAGAGAGTCATGGCTGGCCTGGGGAACACAGGTGCATCACTTGCACCTGTGACTGGAAGGGATGGACCTGGGGCGAAGTTGCCCCAGGCTTAGGTAAGGGCCAGCCAAGCAAAGCAGAAGGCAGCCTGAGAGGGAGAAAATCAAAAAGCAGTTAGAGAAGCAGCAGCACAAGGAAGCAGAAAATGATGTGCAGCAGAGATCCTAGCTCCAGATCAAACAAATGGCATAGTTGTAAGAGTTTGGGGACTTTTTCTGTTACACTGGTGGACAACAGGTTGGCCACGAGCCAGCAGTGTGCCGTGGTGGTCAACAAGGCCAGTGGGATCCTGGGGTGCATTACAAAGAGCTTTGCCAGCAGGGCAAGGGAGGTGATCCTCCCCCTCTACTCTGCCCTGATCAGACCTCACCTGGAGCACTGTATCCAGCTCTGGGCTCCCCAGTATAAAAAAGACAGGGACCTGCTGGAAAGAGTCCAGCGGAGGGCCACAAAGATGATCAAGGGCCTGGAGCATCTCCCCTATGAGGAAAGGCTGGGTGACCTGGGGCTGTTCAGCCTGGAGAAGGCTGAGAGGGGATCTTATTAATGTCTGTAAATATCTGAAGTGCAAGAGGCAAAAGGACGTGGCCAGCCTCTTTTCAGTGGTCTGTGGGGACAGGACAAGGGGCAATGGCCACAAACTGGAGCACAGGAAGTTCCGCACCAATATGTGGAAGAACTTCTTCACGGTGCGGGTGACGGAGCACTGGCACAGGCTGCCCAGGGAGGTGTGGAGTCTCCTTCCCTGATTCCAGACCCATCTGGACGCCCACCTGTGCGACCTGCTGTAGGGAACCTGCCAATTTGGCAGGGGGGTTGGACTCGATGATTTCTAGAGGTCCCTTCCAACCCCTATGATTCTGTGATTCTGTGAAAGGGATTTTGGCTGTATTACACCAGTTGTGCTGCTAAGTGGGGCATAAGGAGTTCTAAATCTGAGTGTATTTTCTTTCAGACAGGTACATTTACAAGCAGACCACCTAACAAAACACTTCGGCCACTGAATAAAAGTTTTAACTCATTCTTGTAAGGAGACAGCCACTTCCTGCCCTTTCTCCAGTTTGACATCTGCAGTGAGAGCACTCCTGGGCTGCTTGGCCGCCGTGTGTGGCAGCTCGCCACGCGCAGTGCCCAAGGCAGCTCACTGCCGCTGCTGTGACAGGGAACGTGCACGTCTCGTCCTGTGGCAGCCAGCAGCGCAAGCTCTGCACAGCACACAGCAGTCAGGCACAGAATTATTGATATTGAACTAAGCCATACAAGCATCTGCGATACAGTAACTACAGGCTGGGAAAAAGGTGATTGCCTCTAACTTATCCTGGTCTCTTCCCAACAGGTTTGGGGTGCAGCTGCACCTGAAAGGCCACCTGAGCCTCCTCCTGGTTTTGCCTCAGAAAGCAGCTCTACCACCCGCTACGCCTCTTCTGTGCCTGTGGGGCACCAGAGCCGTTTGGAAAAGCCTCGGGAGAGTACAAGGGCTCCCCCCCTGCACCTGCGCTCTGAGTCTGTCCCTACTCACTCCTCCTACAGCTTCGCACCACCTGTCCCACCCGTGAGAACACTGGAGAGCAAAATAGCTGCTGCCATGCACTCCAACACGGATGCGGTCAATGACTCCAACTACCACGCTTTCCTGGCTTCCTCCATGCTGGCCTCCTCTGTGGAGGAAGTCCTGCTGCCGCCGCCTCCGCCACCGCCACCACCGCTGCTGCCATCACCACCACCACCACCGCCACCAAAGCACAGCTCCCTGCAGTCCGTGTACATGCCGCACCCCAAGCCTCGTTCGGAGACGCCCACTTCTGCAGGTGCTTGCTACAACACCTACACAAACCAAGGTAAAAGCACCTCTGCCGTCCACTCCAAGCCTCGCAGCCGGATGGAGTTTGTGTCCTCTGTGAGCCCCACAGGCCTGCGGAATGCTGCCTACACTGAGGATGCTGCACCCTACCCCACCATCCGAAGGGTGCAGTCACTGCACGTCCCCACCCCAGCTGCCTCCACAATCCGCTCCGTCCCCATTTCGCGCACCGAGGTGCCTCCTGATGACGAGCCGCTGTACTGCCCACGGCCCCTCTACCAGTACAAGCCATATCAGCCCCACTCTGACTACCACGTCACTCAGCTGCAGCCTTACTTTGAGAATGGGCGAGTGCACTACCGGTACAGTCTTTATTCCGGCTCCTCCGGCTCCTCATATTACACCACTGCTGATGGGAGCTTCTATGACCTGGACACGTACAGCACAGTGCGGGTCAGGCCTTTCCACCCCCTGCCCAGCCGCGACTCCGCATCGTACGCATCCCGGCTGCAGAGCAAGGGCCTGTGCCGCTACCCGGGCCTGTCTGCCTACCCCCGGGACAGCCTCCTCGGCCACCCGGCAGGCAAGGAGCACAGCTTCATCAGCAGGGACGTGCCCCCTGCCCCAGACATTAAGCACATGTACATGTCGTGGGACCTGGAGGACATGGAGAAGTACCGCATGCAGTCTATTCGCCGGGAAAGCCGCATGCGCCAGAAAGTGAAAGGACCGCTGATGTCCCAGTACGACAACGTGACCCCGCTGCTGCAGGAGGACCCGAGAGGGCTGGATGTTATTCACTTGCGCAGCAAATCAGATCCTGGGAAAACTGGGCTGCTCACTGTGGCAGAAGGGAAGGAGGGGAGGTACCCACCCAAAGCAGCTACCCCAGAGGGTGATGAGCATTACTACATGCAGCACCCTGAGCCAGAGAGAGCCCAATACCATAGCGCCTACGGGAATGGGCAGTCAGAAAAGCCGTCCCTCCCCCAGAAGCAGAGCAGCATCCGTAGCAGGAAGCTGCACAAGCTGCTCTGCAATGCCAGCGACCACAGAGGACACCTGCAGCAGGAGGCAAGCCACAGGCAGCCTTTGGAATTCAAAAATGGACCAACGTATCCTGACTACAGGCCCAAAGGCCCTGAGCCCTCTGAGCCCATCATTTACCAGCATCCGAGCGGGAAGTACAGCTCACCAAACCAGGATATCCTGAGGCTGGCCGAGGACAGGCCAGACTTGGAAAGGCCTCGAGGAGCCAGGCCAAACGTGTCCATTGAGAAAGTCTCCAGGGACTACTACAAAGAGGAGGAACACGCTGCCTCGCCCGTGGGGCCACCACCTAAGCCTGAACGGAGCCACAGTCTCAGGCTGCACCACCCTGAGTCCGTGGAGGACTCTGCCCTCCTCAGCCAGTACCAAACCCTGGGGAAACGACAAAACGCTGTGACTGTGATGTCCCACTATGACAATGTCGAAGATTACCACACCCTGCCTCAGCACCAAAGAGGGGGTTATGTTCGAGACGGGGCGCTTATGCCCCCCAATTTTACCCGCACGCACACTAAAGTTTACACCACAGCCCTTGGCCAGGGGGCCTTCCTCCCAGCAGAGCTCTGTTTGCAGAGGCCTGAAACAGAGGTCCATGTAGAGTAAGCGCATGTGGGAGAAAGAAATAATAATAGAGTCTTAAACAGCCTCTGCTGGACAGTGGACTGTTTTATTTTTTCAGCGATGGAAAAAAAATCCTGCCCCGATGAGCAAAGCAAACCCAGCCCACCTTCAGCCCCACCCCCCCGGTCCGCCACTCACTGTTTTTATGTAGTAGAGAGATATAGCTTTTTCATGTAGTTTGAGACAACTGGAATGACAGGGCAGGCTGTTGGTGCACAGATTTGCCAGAGAGCACAGGCAGAGCTGAAAGAGATTCTGTTGGGATGGGGGGAAAGGAAAATAAGCTTTGCCTTCCCCAGATTTGATGCTGGCAGTTACCACCGCTTCCTCACCATGCCTCCATAGTCCCGTGCATGATGAACTGTGCATGCTGCTGTTCTTGTGAGCCCCGTGTGTTGCCCTTCCCACCAATAGCTCCTGAGAAAGGGTCGCCATGCCATGCCATGCCATGGAGGAACCACTCTTCCACCCCCTTTGAGGTTATGCAGAAAGAGTGGGTGAAAAGCTGCTGGGGTGGGGGGAGACTTCCTGAGTATTTCCTTCTTGATAAGTGTCAAGGTCCTGCCTCTCCCTTGAAGTTTATTGCTTAGGCATAGTTGGGTCCTCTTCAACTGCTTAGAAGTGGGTGGGAGCCTGTTTTGACTTTTTAGCCTGTGGAATAGGCTCTGAAATAAGTTCAAAATACAGCACACTTTTTAAATTGCTTGCTTAACAAGTTGCTTCCAACTACAAGAAATCAAATTACTGTAAAAGTTTCTCTAGCATAAGTGGAGGCCAGCTATAGAAGCCAAGTAGGGCACAGGTCTGCATTTTTCATACCAGAAGCCAGCATAGACAGACACTTGGGAGCAGCACACCCGTGTCATGCCAACCCCTCTTATACTGCTAGGCTATCTACAGTTCAGACAACTTAACACCACGGTGTGGCTAGCCAGACAGTATCCTCTCTCTACAAAGAAAATAATAATAAAAACATTTCTATAACATTATGCCCAGCTTGCATATCGGAGCACATGTTACTTGCTGGGAATGGCTGTGTAAGTGCTGAGTTACCTGCGTGACCAGCCCTGGGCCAGATCCTGCAGCTTGTAGATCAGGGAGTGCTCCTTTTGACCTTAAACAGAAGCCTGCAGGACACAGCTTTCTGTAACCTTTCAGTTCTGTGTTGGCAAGGGGATCCCTGTGAAGTTGTGGCACATGCAGAGCAGTTACGCGCTGTCTGTGTGCTGTGAAATAGCGTTGCCTCCTGTAGCACAAGCATAGATCATACCAGTATTCAGTTAGAAGTAGGGACAGAAGGCCAGTGCGCTCTGTAATATACTAATAACATTGTCCTAGGTATTTAAAAGCTTTCTGTACTGTAAAAGAAGCCAGGCACCCGTTCATGTGCTTTCTAGGACTAACTACAATCCCACCTTACAAAGCACATTCATTTCATTAGACATGGCTTGCAAGCAATACTTGAGATTTAGGAGTTTTTAAATGCTCACTGATAAATACCAAGGCTATTCCTATTCCGTGTGTTTGATGAAGTTCTCTACCCATTCTGAATCTCTGATGTTTTATTAAAAATGTGGAGGTCCTGCAGTTAGCATACAGCTGTGAAGGTTGAAGAGAACTTACATCAGTTGGTTTTTTCGAACAAAAGTTTCATGGCTACTTTGAGGCTTTTAAATCATAAAGAAAGTCTACTAGTAGCTAACCAGTCTTCAGCTGTTTGCTTCTTTTAATCTTGTAGCCTTGTCTGGGGCTGTTTCAGTAACAGTACCTTACAGTCTTATTTTATTGTGCAAAGCTGTTGTTTTAAGCATTTTGTTTCGAAGCGTTGTTACATTACAGAAATAAATCTGGCAGTCAGAAAAAAAAAGAGAAAAAAAATGCACTGTGAGCCAGATTACCAGGAATTACCAGGTTTGTTTCTTCATGAGGGAATGATATTTGTAATGTTTTCTTTTAAGGAAAGAAAGATAGATAGAAAGGGGCCATTAGGTGAGCGACATTGTGGGCTATCTATCTGTCTCCATTGCTCGCTAACTCCTTGGGAAAGGCCACCCTACTCAGTCCCTGGGGGTGAGCCAGCCAGGAGAGTCCAGTGTAAGCATGTGCTCTCAGTTGAGGCATGGATTCTCTTAGGACCAGTCCTCCAGCGCTGAGCACAGACTCCTCATAGCTGCTGAAGTCTCCAGCTGAAGGCAGGGGCAACACGTTCGCTTCAGGCTATTTGGGATTCAGGTAATGAGAGTGGTAGTCAAACCTCTCTCTCTGTGAAAGCCTTAACTCCCCACTTCTGTCCCCAGCAACTCTCCTAGCTTTGTTTTGGCCTTACCTAATCAGGACTGTCCTTCTGCTGTGAGGGGGCTGAACTCAGTTCCCAGTTAATTGTGAACGCCTCTGGATTTTCCTGTGCAAAGCCACTGTCCCCCTGTAGACACCAAGTACCGTCCCTGAACAATTTTGGTTCCCCATAGTGCTGTTATCACCTGAGCCTGGGCTCGTCAGCTTGCTGCATTGTACCACGTGCCAGGTGCTGAGCACCCCATTGGGAAGAAAAGCTTTCAGCACTTTTCCAAAAGAGCTCCTAGAAGTACACATCTGTACACCTAGATGGGTGCTACAGTCAGCCTTCCCTCAAGAGCAAGAATGTCTCTGTTTAAAAAAGGCAGAAAACTTAACCCAGCGTCCTCCCAGCCTGTGCCCAGCCATATCAGTGTGTACTCCAGGGCTGTAAGCACCCAGAGAACTCAGACTGACACCAGTGCTGGGCCACAAGTGCAAACAACACGAGGTTAAGGTCCCAGCTTTTCCCAGACAGAAATATAGATGAGCACCCGTTTGGTGTTGCCACTGTCCATGGCTTAAACATCTGCTAGAATTCAGCAGTCATCCCCACATCCACCCCACACAAAGCCATATAGTGAACTATGCAGTTCTCCTCCTGCACTGTGGTTAAGCTGATGGTCCTCAGAAAGTTTTTCCATGCCCATTAATTGATTCACAGTAAGTCAAAACATCCAGCTAAATCTTTCCAAAATAATAGCTGATACGAAAAAAAGTTGCATCAGAGCAAGGAGAGAGGTTACACCAGATGTCTTAAGGTGGATGATCTGGAGGCAAGTTGGTAGTGCAGTTCTTAGCATCCTAGCAGAGAAATGGGAGGGAGCAAGGGCATGGCAAGGCAAATAAACAGTAATCAATTGCAAGGCCAGTTACGTTCAGAATAAGTAATTTATTGCCTAGCCTCATCTCCACCAAGATGACAAGCAGCTATGATCTGAAATAATTCCCCTATACTTGCCACAAACTATCTACGTCTTGAATTGACACTTGCTTAGTTTTCAGCTGAGTTTCTCCCTAGTGAATGTAAGGGTCCGGGCCCAGTAACATCCTCCAGCTCTGGAGTTCCAGTTCCACCTTGGAGCTCTGAGTGACCCCAGGAGACCTGTCTTGTTGAAGGGGGAGTGCAGACATTAGGTGAGTAATGAGGACCTATCCCCTATAAAGGTTTGAGTGTTAATTTCTACTTTTTAGATGAGACTTACAGGTGACATCTATATGCAGAAGTGACAAAACACCCACAACTTTGTGCCTATGTCTTCCCAGAGATCCTCATGTTATGCTCATCTTTTGAAGGGGGTCAGTAAGGATTGTGCAGTGGTAGTAAGTTGCTACACAAAACCAACCTTAAAACACACTGTTCCTCTTTAACCCCAGGAAGGGACAGAACCTCACAGAGCCTCTGCCATTCCTTAGTACATTAACAGGGCATTGACTGAAGCGATGCGTTACGTGTTAGGAAATCTGGATGAGAAATTGTTTTACTTTCTTTTTTTAAAGGCGGCTTAGACATAGAAGTCTTTTCCAAAAACCTTGTGCTACAGAAACCCAGTGTTGAAAGGCATGGTCTGGTTTAAGCAAACATGCAGCGGAATACCTTTGTCTTGCCTTGTCCAGTTGTGGGGGTGGCAGGGGGTGGGAGGGACAGGGTTGTTTTGCCATTCCTTTTCCTGCTGTAGAAGACTTGGTTTTTCTTTCCCTGAGCCGCATGAGAGAAACGTCCCAGAAAGTCTTGGGTTACCTTTGGAGTTCCCTTCACTTTAATTTATATAGTGTCTTTTTATTTTGTGAACTGGTGTAAAATGTATATGCTGACAAGCTCATGTATTTTTATGTAAATATTTTTTGTGGTTTCCCCACCGCCCTCCTCTGTAAATATTTAGAATTCTCATATTCTTCTCACCTTGTATGATGCAGATGTGGTTTTGTTTCTGTTTTTTATTTGTACTGTAATGCAACAATCCAGACTGAGGTGTCTTGTGGTATTAAAAAAAAGCAACAGTCCCACTGAGCTCACACTCAGATGTACAACTTGACAGCATTAATCAAGCCAGGTTAAAAACTATTCCTGTGTGTTTGTGTCTGTGTGCTTCTGCCTCGTTAATTAATAGTAGAATAAAAAAACCTGGAAAAGCCAGTTCAGAGCCACGGCAGGGATCTCTGAAGCGAAAGAGCAAGGTGACTTCTTGCTCATGTGCTAAGGCTGCTGTAAAACTGCTTACCCTGGGCTGCTGCTGCTCGCCTGCCTGGTTAGACCTGTGGCCGTGAGTGCCTCCTAATGAAAAATGAGCTAGCCTGGGCATTTTTAGACTCCCTTTCTTCTCACTCAGCATGATGGGGCCGGCCGAAATAGCCTGGCACAGGAGGCACAGGGCAGGTGGAGCTGGGACTGACAGATGGCACCAGCCTTGGCCTTCAGAGCAGATGGGGGGATTCTGGGCAGCGCAGTCATGTTCATTATTAATTAATAGCAAAAGTTGATTAAAAGAAGCTAACAATACGTTTTTAGCATTGGTGAAAAGATTTTTAGCAGTTTCTTATGCACTTCAGAACTGCTACTAGTAACAAAAGCAACCCAGCAGTCCTCACCCCAGAGCACAGGCTGTGCCCGCTGCTCACACCGTAACAGCGGGGTAGTGGGGGGATGCCAGCGAGCAGGGGTTGCTGCTGCGTGCACCCAACAGAGCAGCAGGCTGAGAGACTGGGGAATCAGAGAAAGGCTGTCTGGTACAAGGCTTGTGTCCGCTGCCTGCTGAACTCCCTTCTGCTTGCCTCACCCATTCCCAAATCCTCATGTGACAGTCCTGGTCTCTTTGGAGCAGGCATTCCACCTCTTCAGCTCAACACTTGTGTCCTTGCAAGCCCCCACCTCTGCTGTAACATCTGCTTGGGACAGGGGGAACCCTGGGAAGGTCACCATGCAGCCCAAGCACCGTGCTGCATTTCATTACTAGCGAGACCCCCTCCAATTGCACAGTGCTGAGAACAGCTGCATCCTGTGCTGCCCTGCAGGGCTCCTCCATTGGCACCGCTGCTGCACCCTGGCTGGGACAGCAGCCCCTGGGCTCACACCTCCACCTGCCCTCCCCACTCTCACCTCCCACCACCCCAAACCGTGCCTGACGGACATCAGCAGCAGTGCCACTAACAGAGGAGTGCTGAAGCCAGCAAAGGCAAAATGCAAAAACCAAAGTGAGTGAGCAAACGGCAGTCACACTTCTCAAGTCCACCAGTTCTCATTTGTGGCAGCACAGTGGATTTTCTGCACAGTGACAATTGTCACAGAGATTGGGTCCATGACCAGCTCCATCCCAAAAGACCCAGGTTCAGTGTGTAGGGTTACCCTGACCTCATGGAGCGCTTGGTTTGGCCTCAAGTGCTTGGAAGGCAGGGCTGGGCATCCAGCAAGCCCGCCAGCAAGCCTTTGACAGCCCCTGGCGTCACAGAGAACTGGGAACCCAGCAGCGGGTGCTCCACCAACCATGGAAGGAGGACTCCGTGTGTGCAAGTGATGCCAAGGGCATCTCTCAGCCGCACGCCCGCTTTGTTCCCCTCTCCAAGAGCAGCAGCTGAAGGCACTCAGTTCCCCCCGCAGCCGTTCCTAAGCAGCGCCTGCGGTGCCCGTACGGAGGTGGGGGAAAAGCGACGCAGCGGGTTTTCGCCACGCGGTCCCACCAGGCGGCACTGTGAAACCACATTTGCCGTTAAAAGGCCAATCCATAGACCTCTTAAAGGAATTATGCTTCGTTCTAGTAGTTTCTGCTCAGGTTCCCAACTCCTGATATCTAAGGCTGGATACATTTTTTTTGTTGTTTTCCCAAAATCGCTGCAGTGCACACTCAGCGCTCCAGCAGCACACCTGCACTCCAGGCTGCAGGTGTCACAGGGCCACTCGCAGCCCCCTGCCAGATGGAAGGGCAAGCTGCAGACCTGGCAGTTCACTGCCACTTCTCAGAGAGGCCGTCAGCTGTTCCATGGCTCCATCCCCAGAGGAACACTGCACTCTATTTGCTTGTTGTCAGATGCACCACTAAAAGAATTCAACACCAAACAAGTCATCCAGAAGCAGCAGCTGGGATTGGAAAAGCAGTGCTGCTCGGTCTCTCCCTCAGCATCCTCCAGCTGGCCCTGCTCCATCCTCCAGGATCCTGCTACAACTCCTTACTGGACTATGCCCCCAGAAAACCCCCAGCCACATAGACCACGCACAGCACCTCTCGAAGCAGCGCTCTCACTTCCCAGCACAGTACTCGGTGATAGCCAGGGTTTGGCTTCTCACCTTCAGAGGCTGAGCACCTGCTTCAGTCAGGCTCCCTCCCACCAGCTCTGTGCTGACGCCTTTCTGCCTGAGGGAAGAGCACTGGGGGCACAGCCCTGCTCCTGAGCTTTGCCCGTGCCTGAACTTTGGGCCAGCTCTGCACTGGAGCTGTCACAACAGAACTTCCTATCCCTCTGCAATCGCTTCAACCCCCCTCTCTTAAAAAGGTTTTTGTCCTCTTTGGTCAGTCAGGTGCACACATGCAGTGGGACAAAGCCCTAGGACACAGCTGGCACCAATGGTACCATTAAAACAAGGGCAGCAGAGCTCTTCCGAGCTGTAATGGTTTCTCTTGGAGTCCGCACGATTTCCCTCTCCCTGCTGTCAGCCAGCCCTGTCTCCCCACCCAACAGCAGTGTATCTGGCTGTCAGCTGAACTGCTGTAGGTAATCACTTTGGCTTCTCACATGATAGATCCATGCCTCTGGCACTGAGAGCTGCACACTGCCCAGGATCTGCTGCCCGAGGAGCCCCTAGATCCTGACAGTTGGAGCAGAAAGGGAAGAAAAGGAGTCAGAAACACAATGGGCTCTGGCTTAATGCCAGAGTGTCCTGGGGGAGAACCTCACCACGAGCCTCGCACTGCCTGCCCAGACATGGGGCACTGCAGGCTCCAGCACAGCTGCTGAGCACGCACAGCATGTGATCCAGGTCTGTCTCAAGGTGCACCAAAACCACAGCCCCATCCCAGCCTCAAACCAGCAAGCTACAGAGCATAGAAGTGCAGGGGCTACCTGCCAACAGCACCTGTACTGAGGAACAAGCCCTTTTTGTAGCAAGCAGGGGAAGACTTGCTGCAATGCACAGTTAAATTAAAATTGCCTTAACTCTGTCATGAGCATCCTCACCCTCAAAGCCCCTGGTCCCTCCATGCTCCAGGGGACCAAAGCCAGCCCTCAGGCCCAGAGCAGACACCTCCGAACTCAGACAATAGGCAATTCCTGGTCCTAACACAGCCAAGACAGGCTCCCTGCATCTGCCCTGCCACCCGCCCGGAACCCCTCTCTGCCCAGCACCAGCCTCCTCCAGGCTCTCGGTGGAGCTGGTGCCTGACATGCCTCATCTCTGCATCTATCTCACTGTGGATTTCCCTCCCTGCAAGTGCTCAAAGTTACTGGGTCTCTGCCAGTGATACTGTAATTCCTCATCCAAGGAGGCAGCTTGTACTACAAAGGGACAGGAGCTCTCCCCAGCCTGGGCCAAGAGAAGCCCATCGAGCCCCAAGATCTGGCCAGAAGCTCCTGCTGTACCATGTAACACCCCAGCACTCATCTCAGCTGTATACAAGGCACAGAAGCCCCGTTCTCAGAGGTCACAGAGCCCAGGAGTGTTCACCAACGTCTGGAAAGGAGCAGAGAGGCTCCCAAGCAGCTACAGACCCACACACGTGAGCACTCCGGTTGTAGCTGACCAAATACGTTCCTTAGGCCACCACCATGTGCCTCCTCAGCTTCGCAGAAGAAACTTCCACAGCCTGATTAATGGGGTCAAGGGGAAGAGAAAGGTGACCCTCCTCAGATGCACAGTGTCCTGCTGCAGCTTGCCCGGACTTCATCACTGCAGCCAAATACAGCCAGTGAGGCCGGGTAGAGAAAAGTTACCCTTCTCTCTATCAAAAGCAACAGGAAAGAACAGGACCCTTGTCCAAAAGGACTGCTAGCCCTGGTGGCAATTAGATGTTAAGAAAGATGCAAGATTTGCAGAAACCCTGACAGCTTATAAGGGGGAACAGGTTGCACAGGGCGTAAGGGGAAGGTTTTAAAGTAAAAATGGATGTATGGATGTATTCATTCATTTTTTTAAAGATCTAAGATGCTAAAGAAAATTGTTTGACTCTAGCAAGTGCTGGAACTTTATGCATTATTCAGACTGCATGAACATTTGAAGACCAGTGACCTGGGAAGCCTCAGCAAGAGCCTGGCACATTGCAGGGAGGAAGTGTGGGTGGGCAGCGTCACTGAGCAGAGGAGGTGGCTGCGATGGCTCCATGGCACCCATCCACCCCAGCAGTGCACAGCAGCCCATGTCCCCACTCCCGGGGTTCACAGAACATCCCAATGAGATCCACCATGCACTCTGCTCAGGATAATATGTACGGAGAAACCGCTCCCAACCCACAAGTGTCAAATGTATCTAAAGGCCAACAGAGCACAGAAATGAAATAAAGCAGAAACTCAGAACTCAGAGCAATAATCAGGGCAATGCAGCAAGCCCACAGAAGGCAAGCAAGCAAGCCCGAGTCCCCCCCCCCTCCAAATCAGCACTCACCCTCAAGGGCAGACAATCTCATCAATAGCAATATTCCAGGAGAACCTCTTTCTGCTGCGCTTCAAGTCGTAAATTCAAACACAAGATTAAAAAAAAAAAAGTGCCAGACAGGGCCAGGTTTTCAGACAGGCGGGCAGGCAGCCAGCAGAAATGCATCCACAGACCAAGGCTTGCTCCCCAGGATGGAAAGACACCTGCCTTGCCCCTTGTCCTTCTATCACGTCTGCCTTTCACAGGTCTCTTTTATTTCATTAGGATCTTTTATTTCTTTTCGAGCCTCCCTTATTTTCTTTCCTGATGAGGAATCTTAACAGTCACCTCACTTAAAAGATTTTTTTTGTTTTGCACCTTTCTTCTCTCTGAATCCACTTCAGTCTCTGCATGCTTCTCCCCCTTCACCTGGCCCCAAAAGGACAGGAACTGGAGCATGATCTGTCTCAGCTTCTATAGCAGACGGTGGGATGCTGAAGATGAATAGGTGCACGGGGAGGAATGCAAATGCAGACATGAATGTGGCAGCCTGTTGGGCATCCACGATTCACCAAAGAGAAACAGGAAAGGATTGTTGATAATGCTGCACAACGCAGTGACTCTCCAGCTACTGCTTGCTGAGGGCGCAGCAGGGTACAGAAGGTGCATTAGTGTGCTACAGAGCGGTCACTGGTTGCTGTAATGCAGCAAGAGAAAGAGAGGCTATTCTAAATTTTCTCCTATGTTCCCCCATGCAAAAGACTCTTTTGGAAAAAGAGAACAATGTTAAAGAAGGACCACTTCTTAAAATGAAAGAATATTTTCCTTAATCAGCAACACAACAAAAGCAAATCCAAAGCACTTCAACAAAACCGCAAACCCACAGATGTTTCCCTTCTGCCTCTGAGACCATTTTAAGCTGCAGCACAAGCGCGGCAGTCAGCATCCCCCTGGAGCAGCGAACTCTGCCTGGAAGGGAGGCAGAGGGGTGGGACTGCTCCCAGCTGCTGAGCCACCTCACAGCAGCACTACACTGAGCGTGTTCAGGTGTGCCTGGAAGGAGACTTCATGTTCTGGTCTGCAGAAAGGCCGAGCGCTTGGAAACTGTGACCCTTGTGTGTCTGATCTCACAGATTCTCTGCATATGAAATGCAGCTTACTTTCACGGTAGGTTTCGAGGCACAGACAGACCCTTTGCACAATCAGGAAATGCCCCTCCCTTCTTAAGAGCCAGAGGGTTACTTACTGTTTGGGAAGCATATGGATGCAATATCAATTGATGCAATAAAATCTCTTAAAAGGCTTTAAATTATCCATTCTGTTTGCCAGAGCAGGATTTGAATAAGCGATATGGAGACAGACAGGACACCGTAGAAGACAAACTACTGAATAGAGGCTGAGCAAGTGAGCACCATCCATTCTGCACACCAAGAGAAGCAGGTTGGGACCTTTAGAATGTAGTTGCCTGGTTAAAGGCTATCATAATGCATATAAGCAAAGGTGCAAATCAAGATTCACCAGAAATCTATTTTCTGGTGACTTGTGGCTTTTAAGTACATTGCTTTGTAACCTTGCGACTGTGCTTTTTGTGGGTTTGCATTATAGATGCAATGTCTGCTCTCTGCTTCTGCACACACATTAGCATTTTTCCACAGAGCATGGCTCTGCTCCCACCCTCAAATAGAGCAGCCTAAATGTCCTTGTTCCGGCCTTCTTTCATCTGATCCGGAGGATGAATAATGGAGCAATGGTAAGGAAAAGAAGGGAGCAGACGTGGCTGTTTGGGGTTTCAGATTAGACAGAGATAAGCTTAAAACCCAAACTGGCCAAATTAGGAGGAAGCTCTATTTCCATCTGCCCACAAATAACATCACTGGGAAAGACACTCCGTCAAAGCCCAACCCATCACAAAAGAGAAGAGAGAAAGCAAGGAATTAGGACCACATTCACTTTTTCTCTATAAGTATTGTGGTTTCATAGAATCATTAAGAGTCGGAAAGGACCTTTAAAGGCCACCTGGTCCAAACCCCCTGCAATGACCAGGGACACCCACAGTTCCATCAGGGTGCTCAGAGCCCCCCCAGAGGGAGGATGGGTCTTCCACCACCTCTCTGGGCACCCTGTGCCATGCTTTACCACCTTAGCGTAAACAACTTTTTCCTTATATCCAACCTAAACCTGCCCTCTTTTAGTCTGAAATCATTTCCCCTTGTCCTACCACAACACATCCTGCTAAAGAGCCTGTCCCCTTCCTTCTTACAGCCCCCCTTTAGATACTGAAAGGCCGCTCTCAGCTCTCCCTGGAGCCTTCTGTTCTCCAGGCTGCACAGCCCCAGCTCTCAGCCTGTCCTCGCAGGGTAGGTGTTCCATCCCCTGGATCATTTTTGTGGCCTCCTCTGGACGTGCTCCAGCAGCTCTGTGTCTCTCCTGCACTGAGGACTCCACGTCTGGACACAGTGCTCCAGGTGAGGTCTCAGCACAGAGCAGAGGGGCAGATCCCCTCCCTCCCTTGCTGGCCATGCTGCTGTTGGTGCAGCCCAGGATTCTGTTGGCTTTGTGGGCTGCAAGGGCACATTGCTGGCTCATGTCCAGC
>WBMW01001950.1:0-23009 GCA_013396635.1 Penelope pileata
TGCCAGGGAGCTGCAGGCTGCCTTGCAGGCAGGCACTATAGGCATCTCAGCATGCAGTAAAAGGCGCCAGCGGCTGTACCCAGAAGCACTCGAGCAGAATCTGCCACCACTGCTCACGGCACTGCCCCCTTTGCAGCAGGAGAGCTGTCAGCAGTGGGGGCGAGAGGCACCTTTCCAAAAAGTGACCTACCAAATAAAGGGTGCTGCTGCCTGCCGCCAGCTAGGTTGTCCTTGCTGCTTCCTGCGTGGCTTTCGTCTGCGTGTAACAGGAGAGGAGGAGCCCTGCAACTCCCCAGTGCTGCTCACCATGCCTGAGAACTACCTCTCCTGGTGGAGGGCAGCTCATGCAGGAGGGCCTGAGACCCTGTGGCAGGGGGTTTCCCTGACTGCCCAGGAGACCTCACTGCGAATAGGGACTTGCTGCTCTATAGCAATGGCCGCAAGTGCCAAGCAAGCATCCGTCTGTGGGACACATTCATTGACACACAGTTTACAATATATGGGCCCACTGGCCTATTCTCCTGCTTTGCATGGTCTTTGTGGGGATTCCTTTGGGGTCTTTTCCACCCTCACATCGTCACTTAAGAGCTTAAGCGGGAAATCTGCATTTCCACTGGGACAATGCACAAAGAGTCTCATTTTCCTTCTGCTCCCCCNTTACGCATAGCATCGACAGTAGTTGAGGTTTTGCCAAGTGTTTAGTAAAACTGTCGACAGAGCAGTCTTCTTCAGTCTTCTGTCATTCCTCTCCAATGAAGCTTTCAGATTTGCTTCTCTTCAGAGCTCTGCTCTNTCCACTGGGACAATGCACAAAGAGTCTCATTTTCCTTCTGCTCCCCCTGAGTTACGGATAGCATTGATACAAGTCGAGGTTTTTCCAGGTGGTTACAAAAGCTATCAACAGAGCAGTATTCTTCAGCCATCTGTCATTCCTCTCCAGTGAAGCCTTCTGATTTGCTGGAGCTGCTGAAGAGTCCAGCAAAGGACCACAAAGATGATGAAGGAACTGGAGCATCTCTCCTCTGAGGAAAGGCTGAGAGAGCCAGAGCTACTTCAGCCGGGAGACAGCGGAGCTCAGGGGGAACCTTATCAGGGTCTGGAGNGTCCAAAAAATGTCCTCCTTAAAACTAACATCCTCACCATAAGTGTAACATAGGTGGAAAAGCTGGGAAGTTGGGACTGGTGTAGTGAAAGATGTAGCAAACTGGAGTCCCTTGAGCATATGGTAAGAAGGAAGAAGGAAAAGACTGGCTCGTTATCTTACTACCTAAGAATGGACTTCACTGAGCATAGAAAGGAAAAGAGGGCAGATGCACTATTGAAATAGCCACTGTGTATTGCCTTTACACAGCCACAGTGAGGTCCCCACTCCCCTCCCACCCTGTTTTTCCTCTCACTCTTGCTGACTGGATCAGCAGATTGAGCAGATGGGAACATCTTGTCATCGTTNCTCTGCCTGACTGGATCAGCAGATTGAGCAGATGGGAACATCTTGTCATCGTTGGCCTCTGTCTCACCAGTCAGAAACCTCCGCACAGGCAGATAGGAAAATGTCATTTTCAGAAAAAAAGCCAGCCACCCTCAGAACTTATTGAGGTGTTAGGAGTTTGTTTTCCACAGTACAGAGTCCAGCTACCTCCAGGCACAGAGGCAAGAGATTCTCATGCCTTTAGCATCTTCCATTGCATCTTGTGAGTCTTGCAGAGCCAGCTCAGAACAGGCTGCTCTGGGACCCTGCACAGTCCACTGACCTCTGCCGCCCACTGCACTCTGCTTTTATGGATGGCTTCTTGCTGCCTGTCTTGGTAGGAGCATCTGTCCTTCTCAGGAGAGTGACCACCATCCTTCCTACCTTCTGAGCAACGAGTATGACCAAAAGCAGAAGGAGAGACTGAAGGGGAAGGACAGGACCCAAAGCCCTGTACAGCACTGAGCACGAGGATGAGCCACAGCTCCTGGGGGGAGCATAGGAAGAGCACCTCTTCAGGCACCCCTGCCCCAAGGCTGCCTCTCTCTCTGGGGCTTGAGAAGAATTGATAGTTTGCATGGTTTGTCAACAATAAGCCTGGAAACAAGACGATACCAGCTGGCAAAGAGGGCATCATGCTCCCTCAGTGCCTGCTGCTGAGGACCTGCTGGCAGGGCTTTTTGGGAGCCAGTACCAAGCCCTTGGAGAACTCTCCGTGGGAGCTGAGGGCCCCCTCATTCTCCAGCAGCTTTTGACTGAGCTATTGTCTACCAAAACCTCACTGTTTGCCCCCACTCCAGCAAGCTGCTTTTGAGAAGTGATGATGAAGTGTACTGGATGAGAACTAGAGGCTCCTGGCAGGAGCTGGCATGCTCTCTTCTCATGCTCACCAGGACAGGAGAGCCAGGGTTGATGTGTGGGAAATGGAAGAGGGGAAGGCAGTTGTTTGAGCCTGCGCAGCCATCCCAGCAGATCTGAGATGTCTCCTTTGGGAAGACACCCTGAGCACATCTCAGCCCTGCAAAAGGTAGCCTACCAGTTATTTGGGAACAAATATGCTCCCTGTTATAAAGACAAAATATTCCGTCTTCAATTTTTTACAGAGCTGACTTTCACATTTTTTTCCTTCTGCTTCACATAGGAAATGACATTCTGCTCAGCAGTTTGCATACAGCAAAACAAAACAAGTGACACTAACAAGAAATCAAACTGAAATGGATTTGTCCAGGCCAAAGAGCGTGTACATGATTCACCTCTTTTCCACAAATTGTGAATATTCTTAATGGGAATAAGTCATTTCGCTTCACATCATCATCCTGGCACTACTTATCCTAAATTATGGTGCTTCCAGGCTGGCCTTGGCTCGGCTCAATTTTAAAGAACCACATGTAAACACCTACTTTCAAATAAAAGCATTTTATTTGACCCTCGCCTTGCCTCGCCTCCCATCCCCTCCGCTCCCCTCCCCTCCCATCTCTTGTCATCCTCATCCAGCATACATCCCTCTGCTGCCCACTGACTTCAGTCTGCATTTGGTTGTCTCAGGTGGATGGCCCCCAGCGTGTACTCAAGTGATAGTTTTTTGCTTCAGNCTTGGAGTCTCCCTCCTTGGAGAGCTCCAAAAGTGGCCTGCATGTGATCCTGGGCAACATGCTCTGGGTGCCCCTGCTTGAGCAAGGGATAGGAGCAGATGAATTCCAGAGCCCTGTTCTTGAGTACTGAGCTGCCCAAATGCTCTGCTGCTGCTGCAGTGCTATAGCGTTCAGCATCTGTGTTATTCATAGCCCAAAACAGCCTCACAGAAGGAAGTGAAGTCCAAAAAATGTCCTCCTTAAAACTAACATCCTCACCATAAGTGTAACATAGGTGGAAAAGCTGGGAAGTTGGGACTGGTGTAGTGAAAGATGTAGCAAACTGGAGTCCCTTGAGCATATGGTAAGAAGGAAGAAGGAAAAGACTGGCTCGTTATCTTACTACCTAAGAATGGACTTCACTGAGCATAGAAAGGAAAAGAGGGCAGATGCACTATTGAAATAGCCACTGTGTATTGCCTTTACACAGCCACAGTGAGGTCCCCACTCCCCTCCCACCCTGTTTTTCCTCTCACTCTTGCTGACTGGATCAGCAGATTGAGCAGATGGGAACATCTTGTCATCGTTGGCCTCTGTCTCACCAGTCAGAAACCTCCGCACAGGCAGATAGGAAAATGTCATTTTCAGAAAAAAAGCCAGCCACCCTCAGAACTTATTGAGGTGTTAGGAGTTTGTTTTCCACAGTACAGAGTCCAGCTACCTCCAGGCACAGAGGCAAGAGATTCTCATGCCTTTAGCATCTTCCATTGCATCTTGTGAGTCTTGCAGAGCCAGCTCAGAACAGGCTGCTCTGGGACCCTGCACAGTCCACTGACCTCTGCCGCCCACTGCACTCTGCTTTTATGGATGGCTTCTTGCTGCCTGTCTTGGTAGGAGCATCTGTCCTTCTCAGGAGAGTGACCACCATCCTTCCTACCTTCTGAGCAACGAGTATGACCAAAAGCAGAAGGAGAGACTGAAGGGGAAGGACAGGACCCAAAGCCCTGTACAGCACTGAGCACGAGGATGAGCCACAGCTCCTGGGGGGAGCATAGGAAGAGCACCTCTTCAGGCACCCCTGCCCCAAGGCTGCCTCTCTCTCTGGGGCTTGAGAAGAATTGATAGTTTGCATGGTTTGTCAACAATAAGCCTGGAAACAAGACGATACCAGCTGGCAAAGAGGGCATCATGCTCCCTCAGTGCCTGCTGCTGAGGACCTGCTGGCAGGGCTTTTTGGGAGCCAGTACCAAGCCCTTGGAGAACTCTCCGTGGGAGCTGAGGGCCCCCTCATTCTCCAGCAGCTTTTGACTGAGCTATTGTCTACCAAAACCTCACTGTTTGCCCCCACTCCAGCAAGCTGCTTTTGAGAAGTGATGATGAAGTGTACTGGATGAGAACTAGAGGCTCCTGGCAGGAGCTGGCATGCTCTCTTCTCATGCTCACCAGGACAGGAGAGCCAGGGTTGATGTGTGGGAAATGGAAGAGGGGAAGGCAGTTGTTTGAGCCTGCGCAGCCATCCCAGCAGATCTGAGATGTCTCCTTTGGGAAGACACCCTGAGCACATCTCAGCCCTGCAAAAGGTAGCCTACCAGTTATTTGGGAACAAATATGCTCCCTGTTATAAAGACAAAATATTCCGTCTTCAATTTTTTACAGAGCTGACTTTCACATTTTTTTCCTTCTGCTTCACATAGGAAATGACATTCTGCTCAGCAGTTTGCATACAGCAAAACAAAACAAGTGACACTAACAAGAAATCAAACTGAAATGGATTTGTCCAGGCCAAAGAGCGTGTACATGATTCACCTCTTTTCCACAAATTGTGAATATTCTTAATGGGAATAAGTCATTTCGCTTCACATCATCATCCTGGCACTACTTATCCTAAATTATGGTGCTTCCAGGCTGGCCTTGGCTCGGCTCAATTTTAAAGAACCACATGTAAACACCTACTTTCAAATAAAAGCATTTTATTTGACCCTCGCCTTGCCTCGCCTCCCATCCCCTCCGCTCCCCTCCCCTCCCATCTCTTGTCATCCTCATCCAGCATACATCCCTCTGCTGCCCACTGACTTCAGTCTGCATTTGGTTGTCTCAGGTGGATGGCCCCCAGCGTGTACTCAAGTGATAGTTTTTTGCTTCAGCCCTTTCTGTTTCCAAAGCCGGTTCACTTATATCTCATTTACCTTGCAGTTATTTGTAGTTACACCTTAACTCATGCATGCCATTGTCCATGTTCTCATGTGTTTCTTGCTTGGTGGATTTGCTTGTTTACTGCATTTTTCAGTCCTTGCTGATACACAGATACTCTTAGCTAATGACGTTTCTCCTCCTCAAAGGAGTCTCCATTTGCCTGCTCCAAGGATAAGTTCTCTCTCGTTATTGAATTATCTAGATGTGATTTACATATTTCTCTAATTCTCTTCTCTTTGTGTAAAGGAAAATTTCTGGTTGCTAAGCAATGCTTGATTCAATATTAAAAACTCAGAGCAATTCAGATTTACAGTTTTAGCCAGTGATAGCCAATGTGTATATTTCAAAAAGGTACTTCTGCTTCTGATAATAAGCAGTGACAGGGTGTCCAGCTCTACTGACGCTTCATTCCTTACAAAGTACAATCTAATCCAAGTGCTATCTGATTTAGCACTGATGTAAAATGACAGAATAGAGCAAGTTTACCTGATAGAAAAATTAGGACATAATCTGGTCTTGGTTTCTCTAGATTATTTCTCCACAGTGGTTCTTACTGTACTTCAAGATATATATAACTGCAATGCCGAGCACTGCTGGAACCTAGCCTCAAGCTGCTTTTTGTCTAAAAAGAAAAAATGACTTATATTGACCTTCCTAGTCTGAAATCAGAGTCTGAAATCAGGAGCAAGAATTGTAAGTTTCTCTCCTGCAACTGAACTGTTGTTTGTGCCAGCCCCAACACACCATTAGCCATAAACTCCAAAAGGAATAATTGGGCCCTATCATTACAATGAAATAAGGAAAACATGACAGGATCCTTGTTTTACCTTCTAATTCTTTCTTTCACTCAGACACAGTAAGGTCCCTTCCTCCTTTTCCCCCGTGCTTTTGTTTCTAATCATCAAAAGCCTGTTAGATCAACAGATTAATGAAGTGAACCAATCTTGTCATATTTTGACTCTTTTCACATGCCAGCAATATGGATCAGAAAATACGAAGCGAATAACAGAAATTTCTGCCTCCTAGTCAGAAGCCTACTCAGAGACCAGCAAGTGTTTCTCTCAGAAAAGGACAAGCAAGCATCAGTCTCTTTCAGGAAAACTGACTTACATTTGCCCTATCCACATGCTCCAGGAGGGAATTTACCACTTGCAGGACTCTCCTCAGTCTCCTCTTCTCTGGGCTGGACAACCAAGAGATTTCAGCTGCTCCTCATACCTCTTGCCCTCTAGATCCTTTACCATCTTTGTACCTTCCCTTTGGATGCTCTCTAATAGTTTGATGATGTCCTTCTTACATTGTGATGCCCAAACCAAAAGCTTTGCTGAAAAAAGATTACATCAACTGGCTTCCCCCGGTAGGAAACCTTTTCATAAAAGGAAATCAAGTTAGTTATACAGGACTTTCCATTTGTGAACCTATGTTGTATATAACCATTTTCTTTCAGATGCTTTTCAATAACTCGCAGAGTAATCTACTCCATAATTTTGGCAGGCACTGAAGGGAGACTGACAGGCCTGTAATTACTAGTGTCTTTTTCTTACCCTTCTTGAAAACTGTTTGCTGGCTTCCAGTCATCTAGGACCTCTCCAGATTCCCAAGACCATTAGAAAGTACTTGAGAGTTCTTATGATGTCATCAGTCAACACTTTCAGTACCCTGTTTCATTAAAAAAAAAAAAAAAAACTAAATAAATACTGTAGTATTGGATCTCTCTTTAATTTGAGCAGAACATTACCTGATGGTGATGACGATGATGATGACAATGGTGATGATGAAGTAATGTGTATTGTATGAGTTATGGAATAGGAGATGCCACAAAAAGTTGTGATATTTTCAGAATGAAATTTTGAATTGACCAAAAAGGAATCCTTGAATATTTTGTTCTATTGAATATTGAATTTATTTTTATTTATTTTGAAGGCGTTTAGTTTGATTAAAAGTCATCAAATTTAATTCAATGCCTGTCCAAATCAGAATGAAAAAAGCAGATTTCTGAAGAATGGAAGAGACGGTGTTGGGCCACTTTGTTCCTGGGATGCAGCTGTTAGCTTTCTCTACACTTTTCCTCGAGCCTCCTACTAAAAATGTGCATCATTTTTAGTATTATTAATGTAAGTTGTCCAAATTTCTTCATAGAGTAATGGGTATCTGCGCTCTTTTCCCACTGTAGGCAAAGAGATTAAGGGATCTCAGTCTTGCCCAGTGACATTGAAAAAGCAATCAGAGAATACAGATTGTAACATGTAGAACAGTATTTACATACATACATCAAAAATGAAGAATTTCAATGATATCTGTTTGCTGGGTCAAATCTGTTTAAGCAGGAATCAGCACTGGAATGGGCATGCACAGGAGAGACCTCACTTGAGCGATGATGGGAAAAAATAAGGGATAGCTGTGCTTGTCTGTGCATTCAGGAACAATCCTTCAATTACACAAGGTATGCATTTTAGCTGCTGTGCTCTGCCCGCTCACTTCAGCTCTGTACTCTGTCTCCCTGGGGATTTCCCCTCAAGGCCCCTCTAAGCACCACAATCTCTCCCAAGGCCCAGTCACTCACCCAGTGCCTGACTGTTGCAGACTCCTGACTTCCCTTGGGTCAGCCCTCCAAGGTCTGGCCATCCCATCTCCTGGAAATCCTCCTGCCTTTTAACCCTGCTGGCTGGAAAAGCCATGCCCCACGCTGCAATAGAGATGGAGGGGAGAAGAATTTAAATGTGTGCAGTGATTTCATTATTTAATACTCCAGAAATTTATTGTTTGGACCTCAGGGAAGAACAGGGGATATAAAGAGCTCGTGGCTATGTTGTGCTTAGCAGGAGATGTGAACTGGCATCCCAGACTTGCATTTTCTGTTGGCATCCTGCAGCTAAATATTAAGCTAGCTCTAAGATGAAAAGAAATACAAGAGCATAAAAAGGGCTCTACAGTCTACCACATACTGTCCTGAAAAGGCTTCCAGAGTTTGCAAAAGATTATTTTGCTCAGCTGGCAACACTATCCACTACTGTTTTCTTTACGTGCAGTAAAAGCAGTAGTAGTAGCAGCAGCAGCAGCAGCAGTAACAGTAATAATAATGAAATGAAAATAAAAAATAAAAATAAAAAACATGGTAATAATAATAAATTTCAGTTAGCAAGGAAAGAGTAAATGGATCTTTGGCAAAAAACAGAGAAACTGTCAGGAAAGAGGAAGAATCGTTTTTGAAACTATATGCTACCAGTAAGATTCTTATGAGGAATAAGAATAAGTATTTTATAAAAGGAACAATGGGGTGAGGCGATACAAGAGGTACCTATTTCACATAATTCATCCTAAGAGGAACAGATTCATGGGATGGCATCTGGTGCACTCAGATTTGCCTTCCAGAGAAAGCAAAGCCATAGCAAATACTTTAATCTTTCCTTGGCAGTTTTGATAATCTTGTTTCTCTGGGTTCAGCTTTCCTGGCCACTCACTCAACTTAGTAGACTTTGTAGATCTGTAGCAGATAAGCTATCTTACGCTTATATTTATTCATATTTTCTCTGTTATTTGCATTATATAAGCTTGTAGGGATTTTCAGATAAGATTCTGCCCTCCCTTTCCACAAGTATCTCGTTGTAGCTATTCTCCCACAATTTGAGGGGCCAGTAGCACTCCTTTATACTCTCTCTAGTCCATGAATTTCAGTAATAGAGTCCCTTTTCATACGTTGTCATGTTTATTTACTTGCTTCCTAATGACTTATTAATCTCAAACTAAATGAATTCACTTTATCTTCACTTTGTGAAATGATCAAATGTTTGAAATCTGTATTCACCACAGTGATAGTCTCCCATTGTTTATGTTAAACTCAGAGATAGAAGGATTGCATGAAAGGGGCAGAAAAATGAAAATGACCAATTTAGGTCCCTAGAGAACACTGATCACTATTACAGGTGTTCAGTTTGAAAGAAAGGACCCATATCTAACTCTCAGAACACCATCTATGACCAACTGGTAACTGTAATCCTCAGTACTTAGTGAAAGGAGCTAAATGGTGATGCACCAAAATGTAACTATGTTGATGTAAAATACTAAAAAGACGCTTTTTTTAAAAAAAAAAAGTCTTGCTTGTGCTAATATCGACTTCTACCCAGAATCCAACCCATCCCCCGCATGCTACAACTATTTAAGTGCAAATTAAAGATGAAGAGTGGATGAATTAGTTCATAAAACTCAGCTTATGTATCAGAAAAGCTTTATAAAATAATGTTTTTGCTAAAGACTCCATCAGCTCTTCCTGTTGAAAGCTCTTTGCTCCATTAATTCCTACTTCCCATAAACACTCTACAAACACTCATCCACATTTTCCTTAATGCAAGGCCTTGTTTTGACCATCAGTTGTTGTCATGCTGAATGTATTCCTTTATATTGTCCTTGCCTCAATGGATTCTGAATTCTGTCTAATCACTGGCTCTACTTTTCTTTTAATTTTAATTTTCATCTTTCTTAGATGTAAGAAATAATGTTTCTGACAACTGCCTTTTTCCAAATTTCAGATGTTTTGTTGAAGATCACTGCTGAATCACACTTATATTTTATTGACTCAGATTCAAATAATGAGCTCCTCTCTTATCAGCCTTACCAATTGTAAAATCATCTCTTGAAGATGAAATCTGTGTAATTTCAACCTTCCCTTCTCTCACATTTTGAATTTAAAGACCAGTTCTCCAAATATTTTGGTAATGCAACTCCCTCTGTTTTAACCTATAGCTAATAAATACAGAAAATGCTTCAACTTTTTACTGTGATCTGGAAAGAAGATAGAAATAATATCTCAAATAACTTCAGTTACTCAAGACATCAATAGTCTTCAGAGCTGAGGCTGAACAGTCATAATCCCTGATAAAATGAAAGAGGAAACACCAGGATTTCAGCAGAAATAGTCTCAGGTCCCTGAAGCAGCTGCAAAAGGGGCTTCCAGCGAGCAAGAGTAAGTGAGGCAGCTTTCACTGAGCTGATTCAGATCCATTATGGAAACAATTTGAAAGATTCTTGAGCAAATCTATGATTCCCAGTGCAAGTAGCTAGAAAATGTACAAAGCAGGAGTAATGGAGTCCCTTTGAAGGAAGAGAACAGATCCAACACTAGAAAAATTATGAATTGCAGGAAAACATTTTTAGCTGTAGCTAGAAGAGGTAGATGCACTGCCAGGTTCCATTTTCAGGGGACTTTGCCACGGAAATAAACAGCATTTCATGAAAATAGTAAAGCAGTGGTGAGATCTGGGGCAAATAAACACTTGTGCAACAACGCAGATGCACAACAGGAAAGCTTTACGTCTGGTAGAGGTTTGCATTATTTAATATTTGGTCCACTCTTTCTTCCCAGCTAGCAGGAGAACTACTTGTCCATATCATATCCTCCCCAAAAACAGTGAATCTAGCTCCACTGAAAACAGTGGAATTGAAATTCTCTGTGGGGAGAATCTGTCATTATGATTAAACACCACACATGATTAAAAATTATTTCTGGCTTTTCCTCGCTTATTCAGACACCTATTTTTTTCTTAGAATTTCTCTCTTTAATTGACTTAAGGATCCTTTTCTAAACCATTTTTGCCTTCCTTAAACTGGTTGAGGACTTCTATGCAGTAAGATTTTTATTCTACTGAAAAAGATATTTTTAGGAAAAAAAAACTAATTAAAATATTTCAAGAAATCTACCATTTAAGTTAAAACATTACATTTTGTGTTCAAACATTGCATTTTGTGTTCTGAAAGGCCAGAAGGAGCATGTAGCTGAAACCTCATGCAGCAACAGCTTGTCCACACACTTGAATAAATTACTCTTGCGGTTTGAGCTGGCAGGCCTAGAAACACCACACAGCCTTTTGCTCACCCCCCCCCTCTTCCCAGCTGGGATGGGGGAGAGAATTGAGAAAAAAAGGTAGAACTCGTGGGTTGAGATAAAATCTATTTACTAACAGAAAAGGAAAATAGAATAAGATAACAGTAATGATAATTATATACAAAACAAGTGATTATACAAAGCAATCGCTCACCGACCGCGACCAATGCTTAGCCAATCCCCAAGCAAACGGCCCTCCCAGCTCACTTCCCTTCCTTATATGACACGATGTCTTATGGTATGGAATATCCCTTTGGTCAGTTTGGGTCAGCTGCCCCGAGAATTAAAGTGTCCTTGGCTCTGTTCAACGCTGCCGGGTGTCATCAGCCTTGTTTTCCTTCTAGAATCAAAACACAGCTTTGCAGCAGACACTAAGAGAGAAAGTTTCAGTTAGAAACTAAGACAATTACCCATGCACACACAAATGTAAATATGTAAAGCAGACAGCTGCAGCGTATCACAAAGAAGATACTCATCACCGCTTCCCCTCTGTCCTTCGCAGGAACATTCTAAGTTATTCCCACAATGCAGCTCTGATCTGGTGAACAAAACTCTAGTGCCATATGCAGCTAGGAGTGCTCACTGGAGCCATAACAAATTAAATCTCTGTTTCAGGCTATGGAGTTTATTTTCTTCTTCCTGGCCTGTGAAGGAAGATTCATCACTTGAGAGAGCAGCATTAGCAGCGGCAAAGTCACTACCATGTGACAGAGAAGGTGTACTGAAGTGATGATTTAGCAAGTTCAGATTCTAAAATGAATTATTTGAATCAAAAGGGCTTGGATGCAGTTTGGACATCATGGCTGTGTGGGAGCATCAAGGAATGGAAAGAAATCCCTTGCTGGAGGCATGTGATTAAGGGAGGGGAATGTGCCCCTGGTCGCACTCTTCCTGCCCAAGGGAAGGGCTGGAGCGATCAGCGTGGGCTGGGAGCAGAGCAGTGCCGGACAGCTCTGCTGGCACTTCTTGCGCTGCGCAGGGGGAGCGTGGTAGGGCTGGCTCGCTGGCACAGAGCGTGAGTTTTCTCTGAGTTCTCGTGCGCCCATGCAGACAGAAATACCATCCAAACTGTCAAGGACTGGAAATGATTCTGTGAATTAAATGCTGCTTATCCAAACACAGCCAGACCATTTTCACCTATCTTGCTGTTTGTTTTCATTGGCATTCTCAGGGTATGCATTAATGGGCACTGCAATAATCAAAACAGAAAGAAATGGCTTTTGCCTTTTGATGGTTTTAGATGTTGGCAGAGTTTCTGCTCATGCTAACAGAACACTGGCAGATCCCCCCAGCCTTGCAGTATCTGTACCTTAACAGAAATGGACATAGTGCTGTTGGCAATCGGCATGCTGAAAGTGCTTGATACAAATATCCTGAGATACCAGAAGGCTCTTGCCCTACTCACAGTAGCAGGAGATATATAGTCTGCCCTCTGGGTTTTCACATTAATATCTATGTATTTTGTCACAAATTTTTATATAATCTAAGAGAGGCAAAGTAGGTTGAAAAGTGTTGGGGAGGGAATACCTCTAAGCGATACCAGGCAAAAAGGCCTGACCCAGCTCTGTCTAGGGTTGTCAGATTCGTTTTCCTTGTGACCCAGCTCTGTCTAGGATTGTCAAATTCCTTTTCCGTACTCCCTAGAAACTGTAACCCAACAGGTTGTACCACAGAATGTCTGTAGGATGCTTCCTGGGAGAATTGCTGACATCTAGTTTATCTGAGATATTACTAGTTTTACTTGCTGGTAGTATCCTTCTGCCTTATGCATATATATAAGTGATATAGAAGGGTACTACAGGAAAAAAAAATATCCAAATAAATGTGTCCTGTTTCTTTTCCCTGACATTGTTCTAGCTCTAATTAGTGAAATGCTACCACGTTCTTTGTTAAGCAGTAAATGGCTCCGTATCTTCTGTGTCACATACAATTTCATATGTAACATTAGTTCTCTTAGTGTGCTCTTGTTCTTGCAAGTGTATGCCTACAAAATAGATCCAGGTGCTGTGCTTTCAGCTATGCATTTTCCTCATGGCACAAACATGAGGAAGTTAGTCAAATCAAATAGCAATCTGCCAGCACATTTAGTTGCAGAATCCTGCAGAAGCTGCAGCCTACAGCACAAAAATCAATGAAGTATGCATTCTAATGTTTACAGTCAAACACAAGCTAAAATAATATGCAGAATTGTGGTTATGTTTACTAGAGATAGGCATTGACATCTGCATGCAAGCTGAATACCTCCACTGGCATAAAGGAAACGACTACTAATCCTGGTGAATGCATGGTCACTTGGTATTGATGGGTGGATGGGTGGATGGATGGACAACTAGGTGGACAAAACCAACTGTTTGGACGAAGGAGGCTTATAGAGTGGTTGAGACTGAGTTGTACCTGGAGGCTGGCAACAAGTGGGTGTTGGCAGGAATGTATGCTGGGACATGTCATGTTGAATGTGTTCATCAAAGGTCAAAGTGAAGGAGATAAAATGTGACATTTGCAGATGACAGCAAACTGGGGGACCAGTCAGTGTGTGCAAGAGCAGGGCTGATATCCAGAGGGACGAGAACAGGGAGAGGAATGGGCTGACAAAGATCTCATAGAATTCAGCAAGGACAAAAGCCCAGAGTGAGGGCAGGGATTACCCCTCTGTTCAGCACTTGTCAGACCTCATCTGGGTGCTGCATCCAGTTCTGAGCCCTTCACATCACATAGCTCTTGTCTGCGTTTTTTTTTGTTTGTTTGTTTTTTCTGATGACACTAGAATATGCTGATATGCGTCATGCAATGGGTATTTGAAAGTCAGTTTTCAATTTTCATTCAAAAAAAAAAACCACCCTCAAAAAACCTCTTCAGCCAGGATGTGGCAGGTACAATGATTACCTCATCCAGAACTAGGATGGCTCTGGGTGGGCAGGAAGTCAGTCATGAAGCACACCTGTGACTCATTGTCTTTGTCTTATGGCCACGAAAGGAATCACTGTACCGGCACAACAGCAGGAAACAGACAAGGGAGATTTTCCTAATCTGGATTTTACAGCTTGGAGTGAAAATGAGCTCATAAAGCCAAAACAGTTTTTGTAAGGCTCACGCAAAAGGCTGTGTCTGATTCATATCACCAAGAGAGCTTCTCTGAAAAATGGCCTGACTGCAGCTAACACTGCCTCATTGCTCTCTTCTCCACATGGATAGACAATCTCAACTCAAACTGTTCAACGTGTGTTATCATCTGTCTCCTCTAAGGCCATATCATGATAGTGATGAACAAATCGAACTATCTGAAAAATATACAAAAAAGAGCCCCACATCAATAGGGCTCTTTTTAAAGGCCGCAGTACCCAAGCAGGTACATAATTAAACGACTGACTCCAAAACTTAGCTAAAGATGCCACACATCCTCCACCCTCATAATTACTATGCCGTACTCTGAAAGAAAAGCTAGAGAAGCTTAAATACAATTTCTGCAGTCCATGCTGATGTTATTAGGAAAGCTTCTATGACCTGTATTGTGTTGGTGTCAGAAAAGATGATTGGATCATAAAACTCATTTCTGAGCTTAGCTTCAGAGACAAAAAACATTCCTGAGAGGTCCCTTGAAGCACAGATTCAGAAGTTTCTCTTGATGCAACACACAGTTTACCAATCATAGGTCACTTGCTGTTTCTCTGGATATCCTCAAATGGTTATAAATGAAAAATTTAAAATCAAAAGTATCTCTTCTACCTGGACTGGTGATGGTAAATATCTGTGTGAGGGAGATGACTGAAGAAAATTATCATGAATCAGGCATAGCTCCATGCGTCCAACATGGTAATTGCTATCCACAAATTTTAGCTGCATTCTTAAAGGCACATTTGTCTCTTGGGGGAGTCATTCATATCTCAGCTGTACTTTACATAGACATGTTTTCCAAGCCAGAGAGGGAGGGAGGAAGGGAGAGATGTGAGGGTTTCTTTGTCTCACAAGCATATAAAAAGTACACAGCAGAGAAATGTCTAAAGGCAAACTCAGAAAAAAGACAAATGCTGCAGCCTAGTGTCCCACCAGATCCATATTGTCTTACATCACATTGCAAGTGTGAACAGCAACTGGCAAGGATAATTTCAGAGATTAAATGTGTTTACAAGAAAAACTACCTATGTTTACCAGAAAGTTGTAAATGTAATCTCATTCATGAACTCTGGAAAACCACCATGCAGGGTATCAATTATAGTTACAGCAATCAGTTCAGCAGTGAGAGCATTTGGTTACTCAGAGTGAAGCAAAATAAGGATGGGACAGCAGCTGCCCTAGTACTAAAGACAGCAGTGAAAAGTGAAGAAGCGGTGTGGCCAAATTCCAGAAGCCTGGAAGAAAAAATATCTTTAAAATATTAAGATGTATCAGAGACGGATGAGAAGAAAAGCTTTAAATGCTTGCATGAATTGATGACAACATTTAACAGACTCTGATGGCCTTACGCTGAGTCTAAGACTGCTGCTGCATAACAAAATTCCGTTCTACCTCATCAAGTATGACGTGCTTTTCTTCCCTGAGGCAAATGTCACTGTAAATACAGTGATGTTTCTGGTTTGCATACACACAAGTCTCTGTATCAGAGCAGAACGAGTGGAGGCCATATTCACGTTGATCTGTGATCCTTAGAGGGACGAGGCTACTTAGCGGTGCAGTGTCCCCTCCCCATGCTCTGTATAATCAGACTTCAGATGGTATCTTTCACAATGCATTTGCATTATGACACATTTATAATGTCACTATATCAAAGGCATAATATCTGTGTCATGTTTGCTACTGGTCTGTGAAGATAACAAAAAACAGAAGAAAAATGGCAGGTTCATTACAAAATAAACTCTTTTCTTTCAGCCTTAAAAAGGTAAGTGGCTTCTGTGTAATTGTGTACTCTGGAACTTGTAACAGGAGGCCTGAAAATGAGTGGCTGGATGAACAATTGGATGAATGGCTGGACAGGTGGATGGATAGCTTGTCTTCTCCATCCCTAACTTACCATTTTTTCAGCACACTTGATTACACAGGAGTTTTATAAAAGCACAATATATCATCCGAAGAGACCTCTGCTAAAAAGAAGGAAGTAAAAAAAAATAAGGAATATTTTAAAAGAAAAGGGCTGTTCCTTTGTGCTATTGACTGGCACAGTTCCCCTGATTTCTTTACTCACATCAGCTGAAAATCTGGTTTTAAAGAATATTGAGAGATTAGACCAAAAAAAAAGGGGGAAAGAAAACAAAGAATGGAAAAAGATATGTATATGCATTCCTTATGTATAAACAAACACCATGAAAAACTGATGTGGCCAGAAAACTGATGCCAGAGTTGCCAAGTAACTTTATGATAGACAAATATCTTCAGGACATAAAACCCTGACATAGTTTTTGTGTTTATGGATGGAGCAGTCACAGTGTTGCCCTGGAAACTAATCTTCATTTTAATCTGTATTCTCTGTTTGATTTAAAACAGGTACAGATCTCACACTAGCTAATGTATAGTTTGCCCTGTTCAGGTTTTCTGTCTCTCAGGTCCAAGTGTTGAAAAATACTTAATAAATGCATGTCAGTGAGGGCTCGAAATTGATTATCTCCAGGCAGAAAATTTCAGATGGCGAAGACAACGTGTGTTGTAATGTTTGCTCTCTGGAAAAGAAGAGGAAGTTGAATAAGTATCAAGACAGAATGATGACTGAGGCTGAGAGGAGCTTTGCAAGCTTGCAAATGAAGGAGTAGGGACATTTTCACACCAAATGCTATAAAGAAGCAAAATGCTGACCTTACAGTTTGATCCCCTCAACAAGTAAGGCAGCTTGATTTACACAGAGTGCCAGTTAGGAGAACATAGTCATGAAGGAACATCTTTAACTGCCAGCAGAGAAGGTGTTCCGACTTGTGGGACAGTTTAGCCTGACCCTGACAGAACTGTTTGTCTGCTGTTGGCACGTTTGTCATGATCAGGGTTACAGCAGAGAACAGTGTTTCAGTGGTGTCAGTGACATTTTGGCTCTACTTGAACTCAGTAGTCAAAGTGCTCCCAGCTACAAGACCCAATAAGGTTAACACTCACCTTCAAACTATAAACTCTCTATAAATTATTTATAAAACTTCTAAAAAATCCTCTATTTGTTGGGCTGCCTTTAGTGTTTTGATTGCCATGTAGGTGATGTTGGATAAAATGCCATGGAATCCAGCTGATGGAAGGAATATAAATATGCCATAGTGCTGCTGCCAACAAAAGTTATATATCCTTTCCAAGAGATTTGATTGTATGACTCTGAAATAGCAAAGCATAACCACACTGTCACCATTTTTTTCTTGGAATATGAAATCATGAGGAATCAGCAGGCTTTCTGCTGTAGAACATACTTGAAATTGCAAATGTTCGTTAGCTTTAAATCAATAGTGTTTTGCAGTTTGATCAATATCTCAAATAGTATTGTTGAAATAATTCATCTTTCCGCTGTATTCATTACTATTAGTTGTTAGGCTGCTTTAAGTTTGTTCCTGTTGGTGCTTTTGCATCAGTCGTGATTTTTTTGTAATTCTACCTATGATATTTTATTGTAATTCAGTTAACTATTGTACTTTTTATTAATCTGTCCTCCTGTTTATCTATCAGCCTTATGATAACAAAAATAGTGGATAAACACAATAACAGCAGAAAGACAAAACCATTTTTAACCATATTTCTTAATAAATGGCTTCATAAAGCAGTACAACAAGTAAAGTTTAGGGGTGCAATACAGAGTAAGTCATAACATAAGCTGCATTTCACATATCTGTTTTACTGTAAACATCTGATTATGTGTAGTCCCTACAGTACAATAATGTCATTACAGCTTGCAAAGTCAGCCCAAGAATTTGAAACCCTGCTGACATTTTTAGTGCATTGTAAATTAAGATTTGGTACTTAATTACACGACTGCTCCTTAGGTTTTCCACAAGATAATTTTCCCCTTCAGTGCACATGTTCGGGAGGTAAAAAAAGCTCCAGAAAAAATACAGTTCAGGAAATTTTAGAAAGAAGTTACTTTCTTTTGGAGCTTTTGGAGAGGGTCCAGAAGAGAGCCATGAAGATGTTCCAAGGGCTGGAGCATGTCTCCTGCAAGGACAGACAGGGGAAGCTGGGTTTGTTCAGCATGGAGAAGAGGAGGTTGCGGGGAGACCTCATTGCAGCCTTCCAGTATTTAATAGGAGATTATAAACGGGAGGGAGATCAACTTTTTACAGGTGTAAATAGTGATAGGACAAGGGGGAATGATTTTAAGATGAAGGAGTGAAGGTTTAGATTGGACATCAGAGGGAAGTTCTTCACTGAAAGAGTGGTGAGGTGCTGGAACAGGCTGCCCAGAGAAGGTGTGGATGCTCCATGCCTGGAGGTGTTCAAGGCCAGGTTGGATGGGAACCTGGGCAGCCTCATCTAGCACCAGATCTGGAGGTTGGTGGCCCTGCCTGCAGCAGGGGAGTTGGAACTTGGTGATCCCTGGAGTCACTTCCAACCCAGGCTGTTCTATGATTCTATGATTTAATTTTCCAAGAAGACTATAATTCTTTCACGCAGATGCATAGTGATTTTTCAAGAATAGTAAAATCAGATATAAGATGTTTTTTGAATTAAAAGCACGGATAAAAATTCACCTCAGTGCCTACCCTCAAGAAATAATAACAACAAATATTGTACACACACAATCACTATTACTGGAACCATATTACCATATTACCGTTTGCCAAACCTACCTGGGCAGGATGGTTGTGGGAAATGGCATCTTACTAGTAGGGCTTACAGATGTTTCTGACAAGTTTGAGTGCACAGCCTGAGTGAAGATGGAAATCAACTTTTAAGAACAGTAGTTGTGTGTTTGGGTACTTTTAAGCAACTAAAAACTAAGCTTTATAATGGAAAGTACAGTGTAAATTTAATAACTGGTAGAGCTGTTAATGCCACAGTAATCCTAGTGGACGCCTAACTCAGAGCAGATGTCCACAAAGGCCCTGTACAAATAAACAGAAAAATATATATATACAACACTCAGTGCTGTTTTAATGAAAAAGAGAGAAGGTAAAATAAGACATTATGAGGAAGCGTATTTAGTCTGAGATTTTTTTATAAGCATGACAAGAGAGATTTATTATTTGCTTTCTATTTTTCAATAGTCAAAGCTGTGCATTTCCTAGTTTCATCAAGTTATTGTCAAATATTCTCTGTGCATGCAACTCAGTGTTTTTTGCAAACATGCCCCGTGCCCAGCCTGAATAGTTTATTCTTCTAAATTGTATGGACGAGAGTTTAAGAACCACTGAACCATTACTGTGGTTACAAGTCTGTGCAGGGAAAACTTTCGCTTCACATTTAGGTGCTACAGTGGTAAGTCCTGAAAAGCTCGTGAGTTGAGATAAACACAGGAACATTGGCTACTAGTTACCATCAAGGGCCAAACAAACTTGACTTGGGCAATTCTTTTATATAATTATTAAAAACAGAATGGGATGGTGGGAAGCAAAGACAAAAAGTAAAGCGACATCCCCCATGCTTCATCCCTGCTCTCCTCCATGGTTGCACTCTGCCTCTGCTCCAGCCTCCTCCAGGCCACATCCACTGCTGCACCATGGGCTCCTCAATGGCTGCAGGAGGAGATCTGCTCCATGTGATGCCCATGGACTGCAGGAGGACAGCCTTCTCCACCATGGGCCTCTCTTGGGCTGCAGAGAACTTCTGCTCTGCATCTGGAGCACCTCCTGCACTGACCTTGGTGCCTGCAGGGCTGCTTCTTTCACATTTTCTCACTTTCTCACAGCTGCTGTGCAGCCTTTTTTACACTTTCTTGTATATGCTATCACAGGGTTACCACCAGCATCACTAATAGGCTTATGTTTGGCCAGCAGCATGTCCCTTCTGGAGCCTGCTAGAACAAGCTGTGTCCAGCATGGGACAGCTGCTGGTGTCTTCTCACAGACACCACCCCTCACACCATGAAAATGTGACCAAAGACAGCCCATATGTCACCTGTGCTTTTTCTCCTTTTTTTGCTCCAGTAGCTTTGTGAATACAACAGGCCACTGGTAGCAGGAGATTGTTCATGGCTGTTTAAATAAATTTAAGCTTTCTAACCATTTCACATCATATAAAGTTGAGCAGGCTGTAGCTCAAAAAGGAAGAAAAAGGATAAACAATTCTTCCTGTTGTGAGTAAACTGATTGGTACATTCTTTCCTAAATCTGTGTTCATGTTTTCTACACTGATATGTCCGTGACAACAGCTTTGTTTGTTTACAAGTTATGCTGTCAGGACATGAATCAGACAAGATCTGCGAGTTTGTCTGGAAGTTCACAAGCCAAAGGCTCCACCTTTTACCCATATGACAAAAATATAACAATTTTCCAGGAGATTTCAGAATTAATGTAACACATCTTCGGTCTCTATTTTCTGTGGAGAACCTTCTGTCAGTATTTTTCTTGTCACTTGCAGAAGGTACCACAGCATCTAGCATAAGCTCTGTATCGGTCTTGGCTTTCAAGAAATTTATGCCTGCACAATGCTTACAATTCAGTGAATGCTTCTCAGCCGCAGAAGTTGGCGCTCAAAGTGAAAGAAGTCATCCTGTTTTCCACCCTTATCCCCACCCACTGCTCCCATCTTGCTTCTGACACAAGTGTTTATTTAGTGAAATGGATGCAGTGAATTGAATTCAGGAACTATCTGCCTGAAATTTTTGGGTTTTTTTTAAACTACAAGATGGTTTTAATTTCTAGCCATTTCCTCTCCATTTCTTATGAACAAGTATTGAAAAAGAAGTGTAAATCTTCTGTATTTCATTAGGGACTTATGTGCAGATGAACTTTCTACACGAAAGAATAAGATAATAGATTATACAAAATGGAGACTATATACTGAGGTCTGCACATTCTTCTCCATTCTTTCTAAGTGGATTGCATATTTTTTTGAATCCTCTTTGTACAGACTTCTTTAATCCATGCATTCTTTCTGCATGTCCATTTCTAAATCATGGAAGTAAAGCGTGGTCTCACAGGTGTGTTTCTGTGCCACAGTTTGCCACACTGAGGCTGCTACACTACATGTTCCACTTTTTATGGACCTCACAATAGTTCTGTTTGAGAAATTGACTGCAAAAAAATGTGCCTTTCTCAGCAACTGAATGTTCCAAGCTCAATAAATGGCATGAATGTCACAAGTGGCAAAAATACCATATTGCTCCTTTTTACTCCCATTAGTTTTGCAAAGTTGAACACAGCTGAATGTATAATCTCCTGTGTTTTCCTCTACATTGTCAAGATAATTTTTTCCCTCCTTTCCTATCAATGATACCTTCACAGTGCAAGTAAAGGCAAAGGGTTCCCTGGCTGTCACTGAGATCACCATCTGCCTTGCAAAACTTCTGTCTGTAGCAGCAGGAGACAGATAAATCTTAGGTGGGTCTTAAGGTGGTGTTTTTGGGGGCAACAACGACAACAACAAAATAGCCAATTGTTTTTCACTTGTAAAAAAGTACCCTTTAAATGATGCCAAAGGATGATTACTTCACAGGTTCTTATGTTATCATCAGTGTTGTGTTGTTCTTGCTGCCATTACTGACTTCATTATTATTAATTAGCCGGCAGAACTGCAGGTCAATAAGAATTCTTCCCAAAACTGGACCAAAGGTTGATGCAGGGATTGAAATGTGCACAACCAGGAAATATAGTAGTAAGTATGCAAATGTTTACTGTTCCTCTTTGCCCGCTCAAATTCCCAGGAAACTAAGGAACTCTCTTTCCCAACATTTTTTTTGCAGCTGATAGATTCTTGCTGTCTGCTCTGTAATGGATAGATACAACAGTTCTACATCAGCCAGAGAAAATACATTCAACAAAGTTTATTTTACAAATATGGTTTATGTCCTTCCACTGAAGCAAAACAAAAGCAAGTACAGCTGCAGGGATCTAGGTCGTGTCTTCCATCTTCTGGAACTTCACAAATTCTTAGGTAGGAGCTTTGTATTCATCTGACTTAGTGTTGCTAGGGAATATCACAGAAGAATATAGAAAAAGTGTTCTGTCAGCTTTTTTTTTTTACACTTCTTTTTGTTGATGGATTAGTCTTTCATATTATTAGAAAGTGGCTAGCAGGATTATTCATTTATACAACAAAATACACATGTAATTTATGCGCAGTATGGTTTAACACAATTCTTAGCTGTGTGATCATATACTTCCTCACCAGATGATGAAATGCCCTACTGAACTGTGAGCAGCCTCCACGAGAGGAGCAGGACTTGTCCCACCTTGGTTTAGGCATCAACAGTGCACACAGCAATGTCTGACTACTTATTCATCTGGTGAAAAGAAACAGAAATTTCTATCCTGTGAATAATCTCAATTATTTTAAATATCCACCAGCATTAAAGTGCATCAGTTATTAAAAATGCATTTCTCTCTTCCTTGACTATGAACGGAATCTGTATATTTATCACATGTAGCAATTTATACAGAAGACATCTACGTTTGGTCCTGTGGGTCCATGCATCAGATTTCCTCTTGGTCTTCTGCAGGTCATGAAATGGATTTTTGTAGCTTATGGTCCAAGAGCAGAAGCATCTGATTTTGACTATATTACCATTACTGTGCAGTGAGAAACATCTGCACCTTCTCAGATTAACCAATGAAACACTCAAGTATTGCTGATACTATTGTATTGCACAGGCAGTTTGTTAAGACAAAAGTTAGGTATTTGGCTGAGGTTTAAAAAAGATTGAGAAAGAATAATTTTTAATTAAAATGATTTTTTCTGAGAACTACTTTGTCTTTTTACTTAAATTGTTTTCTTCTCCCTGGTCACCTGCACCTAAACTCACTGTCAAGGTCAGTGAGACTATGGAATCATAGAATGGATCAGGTTG
>WBMW01001951.1:0-36823 GCA_013396635.1 Penelope pileata
CCTTTCCTTTCCTTTCCTCTTCAATAACAACAACTTTTGCTAAAATGCTAAGACCAAGGCACCAATGTGAAGAGATATGAGCTCCAAAATGATATTCCCAAGGCTCAGGTTTGTACAATAAGAATAAATAAATTAAATGTATTAAAATACTAAATGAATTATATTTATTTATTTACAACTAGTATACCCACTTGGGAACACTTCATGGATTGACTGCAAGACCTTATACGCTTAGTTCATTGGAGCTACCTATATAAGGAGGATGAATAATGGGTATATGCATGCAGAGTTCAGTTCTAAATTTGAAACAGGATAACATAAACAAGTCAAGTGTAACTAAACAGTTAGACAGTGGGTCATTTTTCCCCAGCGCAGTATGGTTGCTCGAGAAGAAGCAACAGTAGCATAATTATCTCAGGCAGGGTCATCTATTCAGTGATGATTGAGTAGTGGGATCATCCCCTCTGTACATAGTTTACCACAGTATTTAAACATTTCTCACTGTTTATTAAATCTATTTGTGCAGATTGGTGTGTTGGAGGAATGGTATTCTTCTCATTTTATAGATGGCAGTCTGTACTCAGGGATAACAGACTAGATTCCATAAAAATGCCTCTTCCAATGCTACCTAAATTTGGAGGAACAAAGACAATTTGAGCAATTTACTTTTCTTTGTGGTTCATGTTTTAGTTGTCAGTAAGAATTGGCTGTGAGCAAAGCCAGACCCGGGAGGTTCAAAACTTTTCTCCCGATGCCCTAGTGCATATATTTTTATATAGACTTCCTAATGAAGCATCTTATCCACCATCACTGCAATTTGTCATTGGTTATATCATCTCAAATGTACAATAAACTGTAGATCAAATACTTACTTTGTGTGATAAATTTAATCACAGACTGTAATCAAACATTGTAGATAACATGTAGATTTTTGTTTAAGTAAATGGAAGCAAGAATGCCCCTTGCCAAGACATTTTCATTCATTCGTCTAAACAATCTGAATCATCTCTTCATGACAAACAATCTCAGGTTGCCTTTATCTGAATACTTATAATCCAGTTAGACTTGCTAACTTATGCATATCTGTCAGCGTACACCACACAACTGCATTATAAAGCACTATAAAGTATAACATTTTGAAGATGTTTTTAACAGAAAAAATATATAAAAATCTTGTGTTTTGGATGAGCTACGATGTGCTTCTGTGAAAAATATCAACAATTATGAGAAAACTATAATGAATTTGATGATCCTACTAAACTTGCCAATTGCTCTAGATAATTAAATAAAATACGTCTGTCTTCACACGTTCTATTAAGTGCAAATATTTTTTAAATATTCTTCTAAGAAATACTATAAATTCTGAGGCAACATGAAAATGGAGCAATTTGAACATGCTATTATTACAGGTGTATGGGGTGAAAACTTGAACATGTTATTATTACAGGAGTATGGGGAGACCACCTGGTGTTAAGCAGAACTACATAGAAATCTGGGTTTCCAGTTTACAAGAAAGGCTCTTTCTTTCTGAAATATCATTTAGTCCAAATCACAGTATAAATTTCAACCAATGGAAAAAAGCAACTGAAATAAAATAACTCACTGTGCTTTGACAAAATTACTATTCTTGTCTTTTTCACTAGTGCTAACTCACAGTATCTGGGGTTACCAGCCAGAGTGACCAAGAGGACAAAGTAAATGCTGACAATCAAATGCTTTCTCAGTTAGCTCTGAGGACTTCTCTGGTCACTGAACTTTCTCCTTCTCAGTTGAGGAAAGTCCACAAAGCACATCTGAGCAGTGAGGACCTACGAAGACAGTGATAAGACAACAGTCTTATGAAAATTATACATGAATAAAAATAAAGTTTCATTCAGTATTTTTTAACTGAATTGAACAGGTTTCACAAACTATCATTTTCTGATAGTATGTTACTTTATAAGACAACAGCTAACTATGTTAGCCCTGTTTTGCGAACTGAGGCTGAGTTCTGATTTTCCAAGTTCCAAAAGAAGATTATGATTTAAGACCAGGAATGACGTGATAGTTCTGTTCCATCATTCTGAAATGCAGGAGTTCCTCTTTTCTCTAAACACCTAGGCATCTGAGGACAGAAAAAAGTCTGGGCTGAAAGTGACTATTCATGACTCCCTATACTTGTATCAGGCAAATTCAGTATAGCTGGAAGCTGACATTGCCAGTTGTGCTGTTTTCTTCAGACAAACCTAAAGATTCACCGCCTCCATAGCTGTGGGTACTCAGAGGATGTGTTCCTTCTCCTATGGCTATTAGATCTACCAATAAAATTCTAGATTTTGTTTATTTCAGAAGAGGTGTGACATTGGCCACAAACTGCAAATAATATTTTATTACTATTTTAAATATAAATTGCCTATTTATAAAAAATATTTAATGTAAATTTGATTGAAATTTGCCAATTTATTTAAAAAAAAAAAAAAAAAAAAAAAAAAAAAAAAAAAACTAAACACCTAAATCCTGACTTAGGCCTTAAAGTCTAGTCAGTCTAGTCTCTATAAGTTATTGTTCCAAGGAGTATCCACTACATCACAAAACGGAGTGAACAGAAATGCTAAGATGTTAAATGTATGTGGCCAGAACTGTTGTAATTTGTGAAAGTGAAGACATGCCAGTCTGCCGTGATCTTCTCATGACTACCAAGGACAGTGAGAGCTTTGCAAGAAAACTCCCACCCATTATAGATAAAAGTTCTTCACTCTAGTGTTCATCCCTCCTTAAATAATGTTACTGAGAGACAAACATTACTTTGATTTCTTTATTTTGATTTTCTTTTGATTACAGCACAAGTAACCCTGGTTCCGTATAAATCCATTTGACAAGATGAATAATGGAACAACTACATTGAACATTTTACTAATATTATGCAAACACGTCATTTTAGGTGCTTACTGTGTGTATCCTATATTCTGGCCAAGATCCTTCACTCATTCAACTGCTGAGCATGATAAACTGCTTTACAAAAAAAAAACATAATCAGTTAAAGAATGCTGAGTGAACTGAAGCTCATGAAAGCATTTAGAGGAGGATTAGAATGACATGAAAAGATTCACAACAAATCATCACTGACATTTTCTAGCCAGTGCTTGTTGCACAGTGAAGCGATCTTGGAACTCACACAACTCAGTAAGTACTTCTAATTAATAATTAAAATCAGTTCAGGGATTACAAATATGTGTCACAGTAGTAAATTTCCTCCTAAATCCTTTATACCTTTGATATTTTATCATGGCTTCAAGTGTAACTCGAGTTTATTTAAAATGATGAGCAGAATATCTACACGCTGCACAATACTGAAAAACAAAGCTTCACAATATCCTTCTAAATTCGGTCTTCTTTCTTCTGTCATTCATTATATCTTCACACATCCATTATATACGTCACTTGCTCTGAACGTAATGTCTCCCATTTATTTTCATGGAAACTACAATAGCTACAAAGAGCACAAGAACATTAGTTGACAGAGCAAATTCTCAGCTACAAAACACTCTTTTTCAGCATAGTCACCTCCATTAGCTGTGCATTTTCTCCAGTGATGAACATGAGCTGTATGCCGTGCTTGTAAAAATCTGCACCAGCAGAGGTGACCACTGCCTCTTTTGTCACTGCTGAAATGCACCACACTGCCTCACTGTGCTCACATCCACTGTTTGGTCTCCAGAAATGTTCAGCAAGTCTCCGTGAATGTCAGCGGGTGCCATTTTTTCCTCACGGAGGAATTCAACTCCACTCCATTGCTTCATCTGCACTTCCATGTCAAATGCTGTTGCGCCAGAGTGCCCCTCTGCTGCTATCTGTCACATGGCAACAAAATTGAATGGAATGTTGCTGGGAAGGTTCAGCTTCTACTTCCATCCCACCAACATCCACCTCTGATGATGTGGGCCAACATAAGAAAAAAGGAGGCATTACTTTCAGAGCAACCCTCGTGTACAGGCAATGCTGTTAGCTGCTCAAATCTGTAGTGTTTTGTGGTGTTCTACAGAAGCTCAGGTTCAATCAGGTGCAATCAAGAAGCACATACTGGCCCAGAGTCCAGCAGAAGCTTTTAGTTTTTCAGTGCAAAGTGTACCATTGCTTTCTTAAATGTCTCTCGAAAGTGTGAATATCTACAACCTTTGGAAGCTCTAAAGTTGTGTTAACTGTTGGAGCTTCACTGACTGAGCACATACTGCAATGTATGTGAACTCCTATTGCCCTGGAGAGGTGTATTTTTCAAGGAGCTGTGCTGGAAGAAGAAAGAGACAACCTAGGCTGGGACAAAACTTCTTGCAGCAGAAGTTTTGATCAGAAGAGAAGCTGCACAGTACCTCAGATGATATGCTTGTACACTCTTATACCAAGAGAAAAACAAATAGCAGTGTTCACAGTGGAAGGAATTTGACTCTAAAATTGCTACAGTACAGCAAACAATAGACAGAAATAATTGCCCCAGTGCTTAGTCTCTGTTACAGAATAAATGATTGTGCTGAAATAGTAAAGGTGGGATCAGAACAAGGGCAGAGCTAAGATACCAACACTGGCTGCTTTCCTCTGCATTGTGTTGGGGTGCTCTCAGGCTCCGGAATACCTTTGCCACCAATGAACAGGGTCCAAGACAACATATCCGATGTTAAACAGTCATATCCTCATCTGCAATGATTTTCTGATTTCATTACTCAAGAAACATTTAAATGTTTCTTCCTTTTTTTTTTTTTCCCCCTACCTATTCAATGAATATTCATTGTGGGAAATTATTTATTTAGAAATTTATTCATAAATCGCAGACTTAATGGCCTCTTTCTTTTAGGGATGCTCTAATGAGTCTAACCAAGATTCTTCAGAAATCACCACAGGCCAGCTGCAAAAACATTAGTTAACATAAGATTAAGGGCTGTGAACACCCAGGAGAAATGACTGGAAGTGAGAGATTTGAAAGGGCCATCTTCCATAGTTGAGTCCATTGTTATAACATTCATAATTGTTTAAAGGAAGGTAACAAAAATGTGGGAGTGGAAAAAGGAAAAAGATCCAAAAACACCAGTATTTTTAAGCCCATGTATATTAAACCTTTGTGCTGTACATATGGGAATGCGTCAAAGGTCACACAGGCTACCTGCCTTCTGGCACTTCCTAGCTCTGAATCCCTGGCCTTTATGCACATCTCCACAGACATTTTAATGCCATGCTTATGTGCTATGTGATGTGCAGAAGTCTGCTCATAATGTAGTAGCTTTGGTGGTCCATACAGAGACCAACATCATGATGATCAGCTGAAGAAGCCTTGGCCACGTGCATGATGGGCAGTGGTTTATTCACGCAGCTGTTTCACCTCCTCACATAGACAAATACACTGCCATGTATTTCTCAGACAGATTTTTCAGAAATGTTTTAGAGTGTTTAAAAAATGTAGCTGGAAGCATATTTCCTAAGCTTTCTCCATAAAATTTCCTGAGAGCACAGCTTTATAGGCTTTAAGTTCAGAAAAGAAAAAGTATGAGTAATAAACATAAAAAGCATCTACAAATGGTCTAACTCAGGCTTTCTCTACAAACAATGCTTCTTCTTCAAGCTCCTTCAATTCCTACTGAGGCTCAGGAGCAGAAAGCTACGCACAGACCCCTTCATCAGTGCCTTATGGATATGGCAGTTTTTCACAGGGGTTGACTGCGCACAAGCTGCATGGTAACCTATTTGTGCGTTATCGTAAATCGCTTCATTACCAGTGCCCACTCTATACACCCTGAGGAATAGCTATGCCCTGTGTTTTAAAGACTCCCAGACCTGAAGTGACTTTGTTTAAAGTAATAAATTCGTTTTTTAGTGTCCTTAAAGGCCATCTCATAACTATCCAGCTTTACTAAAGCATATCAATTACTGCTGTTTGCTACAATTTGCTGTAATTACAGTTTGTTTAGTGAGATGGTTCTTAATTGCAGACACCACTGAAATAACAATTCAACAAAACATACAGTTTCCAGTTTCTGGAATAATTCTCTTTAAGCTAAAGGAAAGAAACTGGTGAGTAGGAAAATACTTCATATAACATTCTAAAGCGTTTTCAAAACAGCTGGCATAAGGGAGCCCTGATGTTCTGTCTTTTTGGTATAAATCAACGACACCACCCTGCTATCAGATGAGTTACACTGAAGTAAAAACAATGTCCATGAGAATAGAAATCAGATCAATTTTCAGGAGACCATTAATCAACTCTGTTATACAACGTTACGCAGCTCTGCTTACACGACAGTAGATGAGATTGTCCTCAGCACTAGTTAGCACAAACTTCACCATAGGTTTCCAGAGACTTTTTTCAGAGGACAACAGTACCCAGGTAGGATGGTAGTTTTGGAAATCCTCACCGATTGCCAACTTTCACTCACCACAAGACCAGACTGGTTGGCTGCTGGGGCATATGCGCACCGCATATGATCACTCGCCACTCCTCCTTGTGAGAACTGTGCAAATTAACAAAGTTATCTATTCAATATAGGGCAGAAAATGGCACCTTAAGATTAATTTGAAAGTAAAATGGTAAACAAGGTATAGGCCTTGAAAAAAAAATCTCTGAGTGTCAGCCTGGTGGGGCTGAGAGCTGTGGGACCTCGGGCAGGAGGAGATAGGCAGAGGAGGACCCTAGCTCAGTGTGCTGAGATGGTGAAGCTCTTTTTATTGGCTACTTTAAACTTTGTGCTAGGATCCTTGACATCCTTCATGTGCTATATGGGAGCTTTAAAATATTCTTGCAGCTTCTGCCTCCATAAAAAAAATCTGTGAAATAATCGGTCTACAGATTCTCAGCAGAAGAGTAACTTCTTTTTCTGAATTAAGTTATATAGGCAGTATAAATTTTTGGTTTCTTGTATATACTTCTGATTGAGTTTTGTATAGAAATACCAAAAATACCTTATAAATGCCTAATAAGTATCTATTATCTTAAGTAAATATTACCTGGAGAAAAATAAAAGAATTGTGAAATGGATCTCACTCCTACTCTTTCGGACTCTAAACTTTCAACAACATCTAATTTGGGAAATATCCTTTTCTCTACAGCAGAAGAAACCTTTTATTGCCACTTGCTAAATGTGAATCATCTTCAGGTGAAAAACTGTTCAGTTTTTGGCCAGTGGGCTGTATCCAGCCTGAATTGTCAGCTAAACGGCCCATCACCTGAGCTGGAGTGCTCTGGGAGGCTGCTATTGCTTTAGGAGGGGAAAAAAGAAACAAAGGAAAAGCATAGACAAAGCAGTCTGAATGACCTCAACAGTTTATTGTGGGAATTTCTGAAACAATTTATTGCTGATCACATTACTCCATGCAGAAAAATTGATTAAACCCAGTGTAATGCTATCAGTGGAAAGAAGACTTCTGATGCTGCTGTGAAGCATCCATGTGGTAGCAGAGGAACACTTTAGCCATCAGGTAAATATTCAGGTGTCTGCCAGAAACGGTGCTGGAGCACAGAAACACATATCCATGGAATACGGGCCTTGTTCATTTAAATTCTTTTATGCCTATCTATTGAATTACTTGTGTGCAATTTTGAGCAATCCTAAAAGAAAATCTAAGACCAGAGAGGGAAAAATAAGCTCAGCAATGTTGCGTAGGTGGTTTTGATTAGAGTTGACAGCAATTTAAAATGAGATGCATCTTCCAGAAGAAAAGACAATTTTACTCAGGGAAAATACATGTGATACATGAATAAGACCTTTGACTAGTGATGGGCAAATCTACTGAAAAATGTAAGTGCTTATTACAAGAATTTTCAAATCATTGGAGATCTCCCTCAATTTCCCTTCTCCTCCACCAAGGCAGTATGGGGATTTTCAGATAGATTTTTTTTGCTCCTCTTCCTACCCAAGTGGTTTATGCCGGAATGCACAGAATATTCAAAAGGCCCTTCAGGTGATTTAGAAGGAACAAACGATTACCCACTGTACACAATATGGGTATAGAGCACTTCAAGATTTTTTTTTTCTGGCCTCCTGCTATAAGGAATTGCTGAAACCTGTACCACACTCTGTGTACATTTACTGCTAAATTATATATATAGGCATATGTATGTACTAAAAGATATCTGTCTCAAAAAACAACATTGCAGGGGCCCACTGGCTTATTTGATCTAATAACCAAAGGTGAAATATACACCTTTCAGACATTTCTTCTGCTCCTGCTTCCCACAGTGATATCACTAGCCTTTGCCTGCAGTCCAGGTAGCCAGAAGCAGGTGCTGCCTGCACCCTGAGCTCAGCAGAGGCTGTGTAGCTGCAGTAGCACAGTTCTGAGCCTGAGCAAACACATCCTGCCTTCTTAGCTAGGCTTGTTAGTTTGGGCTGTGTGCCTGCAAACTGCAGCTACATGGCTTCTGGTTCGAGGCCAGTTTGCATCTGGCTGGCTCAGAGAACAGGAAGAGGAAACTTGCGTCTGGTTGCAAAATATCTTGCAGCTGTTCTAGATGTCAAGTTGAGGGGGGCAGAAGTGGTGCTAAATATAACAGTAGGAAGCTTGTCAGGTCCCCTTGAAATCAACAGAAGATCTGACCCTGTGGACATGGCCAGAAAAAAAAAAGCACGACAATGAGATATTCCATTTCTTCTTCTGTGGATACTGCAAACTTGATTAACTCCTTGATTATCTGGTTGCTTCACTGCATCCTCCTCACTCCTTCTTCCATATCTGGGAGTGTATGTTATACTCATATTGCACTCCCACTAAATGCCAAGTTGCTGCAAGTCAAACAGCTCTGGCACTTACACCCACATACACCTGTTTCCTGACCGACAGATACCTGATGTGTAACTTACACCATTGCTAGCTCACTGGGTTTGGCAATGTTTCCTTTTTATTTATGCATTTTTAAAAGTACTCTAGGGTCAATGTAAACACACATGCTCTCTTCTCCTGCTCTTACTCCATTTAAGCCACCTTCACTGTCTGATAGAGGCAAAATGGCTGGATTTGCAGTATCTGTCAGAGATCACAAAACAGATGCTGCTGCTGTAGCTTAATGATGAGAGGCATGACATTCATATTATATGCAATAACCCAAGACTAGAAGGGAACACTTGTTATTTCCATACACCTGTTTGCAAGTGGAAGCTAGACTGGACAGCAGATATATCCAAAGAAATTGGCAGGATAAAGGGAAATGCAGGACTGTGTTGTTGTAACAATATGAAGAAATAAATCTATGGAATGCAGACCAAAGAACATCTTTTGGGTTGCGCTGAGAAGTAGAGCAGAGCATGGGACCAGCTCAGAAAGAAATGAACCTGTGGCAAAAGGAAAGAAAAAAAACTTTAAAATGTCAAAATCAAGAGTTTGTTTTTTGTAATGCTTAAAAAGCAAACAGACTACTGTTTTAATTCTTCTGAGTGTTGTCATGCTTACACTTTTCCATTCATATGAGCATACAGTTTCTGTATTTGTGCAATCTATTTAAAATAATTTTCCAATCAAGCTATATCCTAGAGATGGAAGATATGTTTATATTTAAAGAAAAGGATTTGATATTCATCAGTGAATAAAATATAGTAGTTCCTGAAATATATTTTAAAGTTAATGGATAAACTTTAGCTTTCAGTCCCTGTTGAACAACCATTAAGATGATTATTTAGTTTTCCAAAAAATCCCCATAATTCCATGGAAATTCTTGAGATAGAAATATGTATGTGTTTATAGACACATATATCAGGGCTGCTCTGAAAGTAATGCCGCCTAGATTATCATGTTAGCCCATGACATCAGAGGTGGATGCTGGTGGGATGGCAGTAGAGGTTGAACCAATATTTCATTCCATTTTGTTACCATGTGACAGATGGGGCAGTCTGACCAAATGGCATCTGACATGGAAGTGTAGATGAAGCAAAAGGGTGGAACTGAATTCCTCCATGAGGAAAAAATGGCACCTGCTGATATTCATGGAGACTTGCTGAACATTTATGGAGACCAAACAGTGGATGTGACCCCAGTAAGGTGGCGGTTGATGTGTTTCAGCAGTGGCAACAGCAATGTGAAAGACAAGCCCCGTTCCATATAGCCATGCAGATTTTCACAAGCATGGCATGCAGCTTTTGTTCATCACTGGTGGAAATCCATAGCTAATGGTGGTGACTGTGTTGAAAAAAAGTGTTTTGCAGCTGAGAATTTGCTCTATCAAATGGAACTATTGTGTTCTTTGTATCAGTTATATTTTCCATGGAAACAAATAGGAAGCATTACTTTTGGAGCAAGCTCTATATACATATTTACCTGTGCATGCGTAAGACAAGTGCAGGGCATCAAAACTCCACTAGACTGTACTCACTGATGGCTCCTACAGTTTCATCTCTTGTTTCTGAAGGGCATTAAATCATTTCTTGCTTTCCTTCTAAATGGAGAATAGTTATCGTGGTCATCAGCAAGAACAAGATTCACCTAATCTCAAAAAACTTTTTTTATTGTTTTATAGAGAGTGACAGAAATGCTACCTCTGTACAAAGAAATCCTGATAAACTGGAAAGGTCAGATCCCTGGATGTCCCTCTGTTATCCACAAAGCATCAGTAGAAAATATGAGAAGCTTTTCACTCCCTTCACAAATCTGCTTATAGCCCACTGTCAAGGCCGGCCTCTGGTGCAGATTTGAGCTATCCCAGAATTACCTTAATGTATAGCACATGAGCAGACATGGCCTTTTTCCTACAGATGTGTATATTGCATCTCATCTGTGGTGCACTACAGAAGGAGAAGGGATAGATCTACCTATATCAGCTTCACACCTTAATGGTTCTTCATTCAGTCATAACTCCCCTCTGGCTGATCTTGCCTATTTCTTGTCCCTTCATCCCTGGGCTTAAATGCCAAAATTGTGTCTTTAAGCCTGGTGCCAGCTAAACATCTACATAAAAGCCACTCCAAGTTTCTGTCTACAGTCAGTGATCATCCACCAATATCACCCTTGGGAGGTGGTCCCTCTCTTCACTGCTTGGAGAGAAACCAGCTTCCCCAGACTAGTGCCCTCCTTTGTGAATAACCTTCTTTAAAAACATTCCTACCAACTTGGGTAAAGCAACGGGTATCTTGATCAGTTACATTTGATAGCACTTGCAGAAAAACAGTAGAGAAACTGGAAAGCTATTTTACTCTATTTCTTGCAATGATCTTTCAGGAAAGTAGTGATTCAGCTCCATAGACCTTTAAGAGGGAATACTAGAGGACTAAATTAAACACAAAAATAAATACACAGATTGGATATACAAACAAAAAGATTTTTTAATACACTCCATGAAAATAATAGCGTGCTTCATAAAAAGGGGTTGTTAGGCCATAGAGACTCTGCATAAGCCCACATGATGAACGATGTCTGGTTGCAGTAGAGTTGCACAATATAACCTTATTATATAATGCACTGATTTGACTAAAAAGTGGTATGGATGTATTGGTCTAGCTCTGAATAAGGCTGACTGGTAGACAGAAAACTTTGATCCTTGTAAAAATCACATGAACGTGGTGGCCCAGCTTCCAAGCCCATGTGAGGCCTGGGCAGAGCTGACCAGGCCCATACACATCTGTCTGAAATGTACAGTGCAAAGAAAATCATCACCAGGACAGGAATGTTTTTTGACACACATGGACACAGGAACAGCATGGTTTCTTTCTTCTGGAAAGAGCTGTGATTAAAGATGCATTTTTGAGGGAAAGTTCAAGAGTTTCCTTGCTTTTCTGGCATCTGATTTTCTTGGAGGCGAATGTGGTAGGAGTGGAAGAAATGGACTCAGAAGCCATTTACAGACCTGTGAGTGTTGTGTAATGTTTATGACCTTGTGCTGGGATTGTCTGCTTGGTATATATACTAAAACTCTTCATACACAGGAGATAGGGTAATAACAACAAATAAAACAACCTGCAGAAACCCTGGTATATGAAGCAGCCATGGAACATCTTGATAATATGTACTCAGAGGTTGTTTAAGAAATTATAAATTATAAATGTTTTAAAGAAATTACAAATTACCTCTCCCGCTGCTGATTTTGCTGTTACAATTTCATTTGGGTTCAGTTCAATTATACTTGGCATGATAAACTTTACAAGTGTTTCCAATGTGTAAAAACACATGGACCCTTTGGATATCTTTCAGCTGTAGGTTTCCACCGAGGACAGGACTATGCAATTTGTTTGGAGTTTGGTTTTAACAGAACGTTAATATTACCCCGTTCTGAGTCAAATATACCCACCATTACTTCCATACTGGTACTTATCCTTGAGGAGGATTCCACATGAATCCTCTTCTATTCTGCAATCTGATCCTGCTTGATCCAAACTCTATCCTATTATGAAATGGGAGAAACAGGTTTCTCAAAACCTTGTGTATTCATGGTCATTCTGGCTACATATTCACCCTCTGTCAGAGATCAGTCAACATAATTGACACCACTAATTTGCCAGGCAAGTCTGCTAGAGGAAGAATAAAGTAATGCTCACTGTTCTCAGAATATTAGCATTCAATTTTTTCAGAACTATCTTTTTATCCAGCATTATTACCATATGTTCTGATAATTCTGTTTGATGAAAGGCTATTTTCTCCTGCACTGTAATTTAAACAGTCATTTTTCCTTTCTCTAATATTTAGGTGTAGATTGTTTGCTTGTTTATCCCCACTTACTCCAATGTTATGATTTTCAGTACGGTTCTTACTTAGACTGTCATAAGAACAAACATAAAGAGCTTATTTTACAAAGCATTTCTTGATCTGAAAACCTTTCCAGGTAGGAGTAGATGAAACATTCAAACATAGTCCTTCTACAGTGCACTGGAGTTACAGGGGCTGCAACAGTGATCGGTGAGAGAAAGCTTCCCGTCATCATGAAAATGCTTGTGTCTGCAAACCTTCCCTCAATTCCACGTGCTGGCAGGTTAAAGCCAGGCTGCAATGAAACAAGAAGAAACAGCAACTAAGCTACACACATCCTAAATGCACATAAAACAGCGAGGGGTTTGTAAGCTGGTATGAAAATAACTAAGATATTTCATGCCAATCCAAATCGTAGAATCACAGAATGGTTCAGGTTGGAAGGGACCTTAGAGATCATCTTGTTCCAACCCCCCTGCCATGGGCAAGGATACCTCCCACTAGACCAAGTTGCCCAAAGCCCCATCCAGCCTGGCTTTGAATACTTCCAGGGAGGGGGCATCCACAACTTCTCTGGGCAACCCGTTCCAGTGTCTCACCACCCTCACAGGGAAGAATTTCCTCCTTATATCTAGTCTCAATCTACCCTCTTTCAGTTTATAACTGTTGCCCCTTGTCCTGTCATTACCTATCCTTGTGTTCTGGTTTCAGCAGGCAGGCCGGNGACATTTGTAGCAGACATTGAGAGAAAGTTTCAGTTAGAAACTAAGACACCTTGTAAAAAGTCCCTCCCGCCCATCCGGTTAGGATGGGACAAACAATGTCTTCATGCAACCTTGTGTTTCCTCATTCATGTGTTAGTTTTGGGTCAAGAAGAGAAGAATGACCAAGAATTATTCAGGAAATATTGGGACTTGTGTTTATCGTGCAGAATAGGAAGATAATAATGTTCTCTTAAATAAAATACAGTGCTAAATGAGAGCATATCAGACTATCTTCTAAAATTTAAGCCTCAGCGAAATAATTATATCATCTTTTTTCCCAAGCAGGCAACCTAGACAGAAAAAGTTGATTAGTCTGCTCTCTAGTCAGACAATGAATCAGTGGCACAGCAGGAATATAGCTCTCTAGTCTCGAGATCCATGTACATACTCTGATAATTGGATCAAACTCCAGGAAAAACATCCAGAAAATGAAACAGAAGTTAGGTCTTAACTCCTTACGTGTCTATCAGCTGTATAAATCTCAAGTGCACTTCTTAAAATTAGTCTTTTAATTTTCTTGTTAGTCGTAGAATTTTAATTCTTCCCTTCTCATGCTCTGTAAGCGTGTCTGCATTGCTCACAATGCACTAGCCAAATACATCTCTAGGCAAAACAAAATGAGAACAATCCTATGAACCATGTGAGCCAGCCAAAACACTGAGTGAACAGCAGAAAGCATTCCAAGATCCATTTGTACTAGACCCTTCTCGTTTCACATCTGGGATCGCGATTAGCCCAGGCAGCTTTGCATTAGTTCTAGTTAGTGTTCTCTGCACCTCAGAAATGTCAGCATGGCTCTTCTCTCCCCCAACACACTCGTCTGATCCACCGACACCTCTGTGAGCTTACACAAAGGAAATTCATCTAAATTAAAAAATGCACAAAATGTTCTTTGAGGTGCTTTTTCTGGTTTAGTTCTTTCTTTTCCTTTCTTTATTTCTCTCTCTCTTTTTTTTTTAACAAGAAAATGCTATTGCCAGCAAAAGCATTCCCCTCACTCGCACAACTGCCACACAACCTGCCAGTCCTCTCATTCTCATCTTTCATACTAAGATTCTTTTGAATCTGAAGTGATGGAAAAGCACCTTTACACCAGAGGTTTGACTCTCCACGAAATTGAACCCCAGCAGCAGGTCATTTACTCACTGTGTAAAATCAGTCTTTATAGGGTGTGCTGCAGAATCCTCTGCTTTTAAATAACCTTACAGATCACCATGCCTTCACCAGCTCTGGAGGGGATATCCACAAACATGGCATTCTGAAGGAAAAATGACATTTTGAAAAACAGTATCTTCTCTCCTGTCCCTCTCCTCTGCAACCTTTTCCAGCTGTATAGGAAAAATGTTTTCCTTTTAGAACCAGAGAAGAAACTGTGGAAAAATCCCATACTTTTGTTACCACTCTTTGTCTAGACATAGACCAAATTGAAGATAATAGATAATCATTTAAGAGTTGACGCAAACTTAGCAATCTGGTGGCCTGAGAAGTATGCATGTTTGCACTATCACTTAGGACAAGCCTTGTACATTTTGCTGACTGCTACAACCAATTTTTTTTGCTCAAGGATGACAAAGCACGGGCTCAATCCATACATGAACAAATACAAGGCCATAAAAACTGAATGAAAGTAATTGATCCCCATTCAGGAGGCACTTCACAAATTACATGCTGTCTGATTCTAGGAAGGGCAGTTTGATGACCTGCCCCTTGACCTGATTGCACACATTTAATTCCAGTCAAGTACAGCATCTCAAAAGGTGGAGACTATCATTACTAAACCTTACAAGACAAAGGACTTTGTCCCAAAGGGATATTAGATACCACAGTGCTGAGCACTGGAGCACCTTGTGGTATGGATCTAGTTTGTAATAACCAAATTTAGTGCCAGGGAAGGAAAGCCAATCTTTTTTTTTTTTTNAATAAGTGTATCTAAAGTGGAAGGTCATAGTGTCTTTGTTAGCTGTTGGACTCAGGATGTGGAAGACCTCATTTCAGTTTCCTACACTGTCTAAACCACATCTTTTCTGCCACCCCCAGAAAACTTCCTCACCACCAACGTGGTTTTCTAACCACTGGAAATCTGACTAAGCTAGGGGCACCATTAATCTAGTGGATGAAACTTGAGAATGAGTAAATATGAGACTTGTTTTGGAAGATAAATGAGGAAAACGTGCACTGATCTCCTTGTCCCTTTTATACCCACCATGTCTGTATGAAAGCTCAGAAGTAGAGCTCAATTGCTCTGACAGAATTTTATTGACAAAATCATAAGCTTACAAAGATTTCAAGTTGCCTCTAGAGTAGAAAATTACCAAGCAGAAGTCCTAAGGATTTAAAATTTGTGTGGAAATACCTAACCAAAAGTTTACGCAGCTCATATACCTTCAAACAGTCATTTACCACTGATTCGATCATGTCCCCACGGAGAAAAGAGGCTGGATTGATAACGTTACTCACTATAATCTCAACATCATCCTGTTGCACTAATACCGTCTGGTATTTCAAGAACCTGGAAGAGGAAAGCCAATGACCCCCTTTCTGTTCCAATACTGCAATGACTGTGTGAGAGACAACATCCCTTCAACAAGTAAGCAGAAAAGTAACAGAGAAAGGAATTCCAGACCTAAATAGATCACTAAGTATTGTTGCAGATTTTTATCTCATCTGATTCCAGTGGAGAGCAAGAAACAAAGCCATGTTTCAGTAGATCCATAGATGCAACCTTGTTTCTTCTGAATTCTGATTCTGAATTTCAAATAGTGCTGCAGTGGTGGGAAGATGGGGATTTCCTGGTAAGTGGGGACCAGAGCAGACAACTGCTGGGTGGAATCACTACTGTTTGTCTGTGTCCCAAAACTCCGGTGATGAAGAATTGGATCTGTCCCCAAGAAATGTTACCTAACCACAATTATTTTTTCTTGGTGTAATTAGGTATGTTGATTTGCTTTTCAAGATAATTACAGAGCTTGTAAATGAGGCATCTCGGTGTAAAACAGAAGACTTAGTATTTCACAAGTTCTGTTCTAACTGCCTTCTGTGACTATAAGGTATTTATCTCATTTTGCATCTTTTCATATTTCTTCCTTCATCTTCTTCCACACATCATTTTCTAAGATACTTGTGTGTTCTTCAGTCCCATCTTTGTGGAAAAGTCTTGATTTAGGCATGGGCCTTTCAATAAACTTTAAAGATGGTTAGGCTTAGTCTTCCAACGATTACTTAACTAAGCTTTTCACTGTTTTTACTGTCAGATCCAGACAACCATCTCTGAAAATATTTTGCTGACTTAGTGGCTACTGAGCAGATGACATCAGCAAATGATAGGCTTATTTCCTGGCCAGCTCACTGAAGCTCTCTTTCATCTTGCCTCAACTGAGCTTGAACCATTGACTTTATTTGGATAATCACACAGAATGCTTAAGGTTGGGAGGGACCTCTGGAGATCATCTAGTCCATTGCCCCACTGCTCAAAGCAGGCGGTATTCTACAGCTGGTTGCCCAGGACCATGTCTAGTGGTTTGGTATACAAACTGAGGTTGTACAGTCTTTCTGTTATAGTGTTTGACCATCTTCACAGGATTTTTTCCCCTCTTTTGTAGATAGCGTTCCTTATATCTTGATTTGTGCCTGTTACTCTTGGTCTACCACTGAGAACCTGCAAGAGTCTGACTCCTTCTTCTTTACTCCTTCATGAGATACTTGTACACATGGGCAAGTCCTCCCTGAGCCTTCTCTTCTTTAGACTGAGCATTTCCAGCTCTCTCAGCATCTCCTTGTATATCAGATGCTCCAGTCTGTTCATCTCCATAGCCCTGTACTGGACTCTCTCCAGTATGTCCATATATTTATTGTACTGGGGAGCCCAGAAATGGACCCAACACTCCAGATGTGTCTCAGCAGTGTGAAAGGCACATTGCTGGCTAATAGTCAGCCTGTGTCCACTGGGATGCCCAGAGCTCCCTTCCAGTCAATTATCAACCAGAATGTCCTGCTGCATAGAATTATTCCCCCCCAGGTCCTGGACTTTGAATTTTCTTTTATTGAACTTCAGTGAGATGCTTTACAATCCACTTCTTCAGCCCTGTCCTGTTCCGTCTGAATAACAGCACACCACTCCACAGCATCAGCCACTCCTCTCAGTTGCGTATTGTCTGTGAACTTGCTGATAGACCACTCTGTCTCATCAGTGATGTTAAAGTGCAGGAATACTGAACCCAATATCAACCCCTGGAGCACATCATTGATGACTAACCACCAGCTAGATTTTGAGTTGCTGATCATAGTGTTTTGCGATCAGCAATTCAATCAGTTCTCAGTCTGTTTGTCTCATCTGTACTCTATCAATTTGTCAATGAAAATGCTGCAAGGGTGTCCTAGTTTCTAACAGAAGTTACTTCTCTCACAGTGTCTGGTATGAAGTTGTTTTGTTTTTCAGAAGAGAAACAAAACTGATAACACCTGGCAGTGTTGAACACAGCCAAGGACATATTTTGCTCCTCAGTGAAGCAGTTAGAAGGCATATGGAGCCGGGAACTGGGAGGGGACAGGGCCAGAGCAGCTGACCCAAATTGACCAAAGGGATATTCCATACCATATGACATCATGTAATATAAGGAAGGGAAGTGAGCTGGGAGGGCCCGTTTGATTGGGGATTGGCTGAGCATCGGTCATGGTCGGTGAGCAATTGCTTTGTACAATCACTTGTTTTGTATATAATTATCATTACTGTTATTGTACTCTATTTTCCTCTTTCTGTTAGTAAATAGTTTTGATCTCAACCCACGAGTTCTACCTTATTTCTCGATTCTCTCCCCCATCCCAGATGGGAGGTGGGGGGGGGGGGAGCGAACGGCTGTGTGGGGTTTCCGGCCTGCCGGCTGAAACCAGGACAAAGGGACAGTCAAAATCCAGTTCTAACCAATACCATTCACTGCTCTCCTCTTTTCCCAGGCCGGTTGTCTCATTGTAGAAGGCTGTCAGGCTGGAAATCACACACGTAGTGTGACTCACGTACTATACTTGAATGTTTCAACTGAAAAGAGAAAATTTCCCTCTGTAGTATGAAAACAAGAGACAATCCAAGACTACTTCAGCAAATTCAGGAAACAAAACGTTTGGCTGGAATAACACTGTGTGACTGGAGTGACTGAAGACTATGGGAGAGCTGCAGCATTCTCCCATCAGCTGTGGTGCTCACCAGCAGAATCAGTAACATCAAGAGGTTGACAGCACAGGAATGACAGTGTGCCTTTACTTCATTGCCATGAAGAAGCTACCCATCAGCTGACACCAGAAGCTTATATGTGTCTAAAATATTCCAAAACTCTGGCTTCAGATAGTTTCTATTGGGATTGGTTTGCCTACAGATGTGATGATTGGATATGGTGGCAAAACATCAATGGTATTTCATCAGAGTTTTATTAAATTGCCAGTTTCTTATTTAAAAGTGATGATGGCTAGTGGAAGTCTTAGATTTTTATTAGCTAAAGGCTGAAAGATGTGGTATTTTAGATCTACTTAATCATTTTCGTAGCTCCTTCGTCTTCAGTTCAACTAATCTCTGCTATTGTTTAGGCCAAGATAACCAAATTCAAAATACTCAAGAATTTTCTTTATTTGCTTTCTGTTATTAGTAAAATAAAAGAATACCTCATTGATAGAAACAATGAATGAAATTTGGAGAGGACAGCTGATTAAGTAGTTCACATTTCAAAATTATTTTGGGTCTTGATTTTACAGCATCTGTAGCAATAGTCTGACTTCATTTTAACACTGCATACTTGTGAAAGTTCCTTGCTGTTCATGAGATTCAGAGCAGTTTTGTGGCCCATGCTTCTCTAGTATTTTTAAACATATTCTGCAAAATACTAATGAGCTGAGGTTGTCTATTGTGCTGATGAGATAAAGCAGGCACATTAACTGCAAAGGAGAAGAGATGACTATGAATTGGTGTTACTGTTCACTTTATATGAATGACAAAAGATGTGTTTAACATTTTTCATTTTGGAATCTGGATACTGACATCAAAAAATGCTGATATCAAACAAAGAGGTAGCATTCGTTCTCTGCTACATTTAGTAGATGGGAACAAGAGATTTAATTATCTACTATGAGAAGGATTTTTCAAGACAGAAAAAAAACAGGATTCACCATAAAAGTCAAAGTATGGATCAGCGATGCCCTATCTCTAGCAATGTCTAAATGATAGAAAAGCCCTCCCATAGTCCACCAATTTAGCAATATGCAGTTCAGAGAAGGTCAGGAGAGAAAACTTTTCTGCTCTTTTTAACCATCATTTTGCACTTTGAAGAAAGAGGTTTCCTGCATGTAAACAGGAGATCTATTGATCACAGTTATTCAATATTGTTTTTAGTCACGCTTTCAGTGCGCAGTTTATGTGCTGATAGAGAATTGTATGGGCTGAAGCTCTGTATATACAATGAAACACTGAATATACACTCATCCACTCCTTCAACAATGCCAGAAGAAGCTTAAACCTTGCCTTGATTGCCAAGAAATAAAATCTTGATGAAAGTGGGGGAATTTGTATCTCTCATTGAGTTAATGTGTTACAGACTAAATTATAATTCCATTCTGAGAAAAGAGACAAAGTCAAGCCAGTGTTGTTAAGTGGTGCTAAATGGTAGATCTAAATGGGATTTTAATTGAGGCGAGTAAACTAAAGAGGAAAATGTCTGTTTTGTCAGGGCTGGGAAGAGAGCTCAGGCGATGATTCTTCATAGCACCTGCTCTGAGTTCTCTATTTCTGCACAAAGACGATATGTGGCTTACTTGCACTGGGAAACAACAAAATTCCTGCAGCATTTTCACAGATGATTAATCACTGTTGTTAACAAGGGTGCTTCCAGCTGTATTTCCTATTGTTTTTCTTTCCTTAATTGTTTATGACAAGTAGATAGCTCTGATTTCAATGTGAACTTAAAAACTTTGGACTTTTGCAGATTCTCAGTACCAACTTCCTACTTTATATTAAATGAAAAGTATATTTTAAAAATACATTGAAATAAGTGTTGTGATAACACCCTCTTGATTCTGTATGGTTTCTATTCATGTGGAGACAAAAGAAAGTGGTTGCTTCAGTAAGTCTTTTTCCGTTTTTGCACAATATTCATTCATTCTGTGCTCCACCAGATGTGCTGTGTTTCATTTCCCACCAGGTTCCCATCTGTCCAGAAGGCTAGAATTTGAAGGATCTCATTATTGAGAGGATGAACTGCTTCTTATTCTGTCCATTTTGAGTAAAAGGTAGGAAAGGGTAAAGTGGGAAATGAAGTGGAAATTAAAAAAAAAAGTCTTTTAAACATTTGAAAAGTGAATATAAAGGATTGTGAGCAATATTATAGGGAGACCTTGAACAATATATGAAATTAGGTGTTTGGTCTGAATTCAATGAAAGATAATGAAGGGTTTTGATATGATAATCCCACTTAAATGATTATAGAGTGAGGGGTGTATGTGTGTGTGAGCTGTGAGGGGAGGACGGGTGTTACAATAAGCTAGCCAGCCAGTTCTGCTCTCAGCAGAGTGTCAGATCGGCTGTTTTGCTAAAGATAAATTTTTCATGTTCCAAATATTCTGAGAGAAAATAAACTGTACTAATAGCAAGATGTGTAGTGATTTGCACATTATCCAAGCCATTGAGTTATTCCTGACTGTCCCTATTCTAGTTCTTGATTTGCAGGCCAGCTACGCTCTGCAGCTGGAGCAAATTATATCAACAGAAGTGCTGATGTGACCACAAGTTGACAAAAGGACATGATTTCTAGTAGCAGAAAAGCAACTAGATTTTATGAAATTGTATCTAATAATGTTGTTTAACTCATGGATCTTGCATCTGACGTCTACTTTTTATCCAGTCCTTTCAGCAGCCCTTTGTTAGCAGTCACTCAGAAGAGGAAATAAAATGTAGCCATTGAAATAAAAATTGCTCTACGCTTTTTAATAGCTCAGCTGCAAGCTCTATTGTTTTATTTAATGGATTGTATAACTGAAGTCTTTCCTCATGACTATACTCATTTGGCTTCCTAGTTTCTAAACTAAACTACAGTATCTTGGGGCTACAAAGTAGGGGATTGAGAGAAAGAGATGAAAGGGTAAAAGGGCCTGTATTCCTGCAGATAGTGAACTCCTAGAAGTAATGTGGATCAGGATTCAGAGGCGGGTAACTGGGAGTCAAGAATTTCTGCACCACGATTGACATTGACTTGTTCTGTGCCCTTGGTTATTAAACTCAGTCCCTCTAACTCTCAGTTTACCAATCTACAAATGACTGTAATAATATCTGTTCCTTACAAAGACATGCAGTGAGTGTGAATATTTGCATGTCGAGATTAGGATTAGGATTAGGATTAGGTAGAATCACAGAAAAGTGAAGCACTATTCCATTAAAATTCAAAATCACACTGGAAAAGTTCTCTCGTCACCCAGTGTTTGCCCAGCTAAGTCAACAGTACTTTGCAGTTAAAGAAACACAATGCAAAAGTAAAATAATGGGAAGAGGAAGCATCAAATTACTGTTCTGTAGACACTTAGCCATAGGTACAGAAAGCCTAAATTTCTCCTACAGGTCTCATGCTGTGCTGATGTGTAACATCTCCTGCACTTATTTTTTCCTATGACTGTCAGCTGCCATTTGTACAGGGCTTGACACTGTGGTTCTCACCATCAAAAGAGAGAGCAATCCAATAGGAACATCAAGAATAATCTCATACTAGGGGTAACATGTTACTTTCTGTGACTACATTAGAACTCTCTATAAAAATTTAGAGAACTCTTACAAACCAAAATTGTTCTGCTGCACTGCTGAGAAGAGTGAAATCACTGTGTAACTGATAAAATACACAATCAATTTTTACAGAGAACTTAAAATAGCAAATGTTCATCCAAGATTTGTAGAGTCATTTTCACTCAAGTAACCCAAAGCAGCTTAAAAGTTAATTGACAGGTAATATGAACTTCAAGTGATGATGAAGTAATAAAACCAGAGAGAATCAATCATCACCTCCACTACCATCTGAATTGTCTTCAAATATCTTAAACTCAGAAGAATCTCAGGTTATCTCTATGGCCTTTTGAGACTGCTATTCAGAGAGTGTCTTGCACATGCTCTTTAAAGAATTTGGGGAAAGCTTTCTTTTTGCTGTTGTCCCAGATGTACTTGTGCCTTGTAGGCATGTTCAGTGAAATGGAAAAAAAGGCCTTATTAAATCATCAAGTGCTAAGAAGGCTTTCAGCTGTGGAAGATATGCAACGTACACCGCAGTTGAAACAAATCATACAGTATAACCTGTTAAGGATGTAATTGAGATACATGTAATCATTAACCTTGGAACAGACTGGGAATCAGTTAATGAATCAAATCAATACCCTCTCCACTGATCCATAATAATTTGAAAGAAATGAAAAATTTAACAGTTGCTGTATGTGAGGTTATCATGGGCTGCAATTAGCTAGCCTCCGGGAGATTATGTTACCTAGTTACCAGGGGGTAAGTGTAATTTCCTTAGATCTTTTGGAAGGATTGTTGTAATGACAGGTGCCACACAATGAAATGGATCAGAGAGGCTTTAGGTGCTGGTGGTAGTGAGGTCAGCTTTCTGTCCCTTCAAGCAGAAGGGAATGTCATCCTCCTCCTGACATTCCGCATTTGCAGTTCATGCTGCTGTATGATGAAGACATTTCAACAGACTTAGCTGAGAGTGTCTGTTGCAAAAGCTAGTGACATGCTACCTTTGTTTTAAGTCCTCCTACCTGTCTATGGCTCCCTGTTTTGTGATTCTTCCAAGGGGGATTTGAGGGCTGCAATGCATACTTAAAGCCCGACAGTTTTCCAGAGAGCTATGTTTTTATATCTCTAGGCATGTGAAAAGACATAGTGGCCAAAGGAATAAATAAAAAAGAGAAACAAGTTTCAAAAATACATGTGGAATATACGTGCCTAGATGGCAAATGTTAACAAGCCTATTTTCTAACACTAAATAGGGTAAAGGAAGTGAAAAAAAACCTGTTGTTTGCCTCCACAGCATGTACTCAGTGATACCCGTGCACAGTAGGATAGTTAGTTAGCTACCACATGCAAAGCAGAAAGCAGATGGTATGGTTGATATAGATCACAGGAACGTGAGTATCTGTGAGTGTGCATGTCTTTGTATGTTCGTGTGTAAATCAGCAAGGAGTTTGACATTGACATACTCCATCAAGTCTAGTTTATAAGGAACAAGTACTGCAACATTCTGTGCATCTGGCAACATAACTAGCTCTGTCAATCTGTGGATACTGCTGACATTGTACTATTAGCGTCACTTCCATCTGTTTTGTTTATATAGGGCTTGATTTACTTTCACCATGTGAATCGGTAGCGGGTAGAAATGTCCAAAGTCTCTGGTTCCAATTAAACCTGCAGTGTATTGTGTTGCAGAGTATTGTAAGAAAGAGAATGGTTATTATGAGGATTACTACCTGTTTTTTCTACAGAAAATATTTATGCACATTAAGGAATACAGAGTCAGATAAAATCAATCCTTGTTCATTTTCCTGCATTCAGGAATAAGCAAACATTGGAGATGGGAGATTGTTCTGGTAGTCAGGTTAGTCCAATTCATGTCAATTGCTTCCTCCTCTTTTCACCTGTTTAATGCTTCTCATTGCTTTAAACTATACCACAGAGATATTCTCTTTGCCAAATATTTCCACCCAAACCCATGGCTGGATGTCCTTTTCCTCTCCTCCTCAGTTACTCTAAGTGCAAACAGACAATAGGGCTATTCTAGTTTGGACATAACTCCTGGTCTGCATGAAGCTTTGCTGTACCTGCCTCTGACTTCAGCTGCTTCTAGAGAAAGCAACTGAACCTAAGGTTTAGAAATACACATCGGGGTGAGAAGGGAAAACGTGTTATGGAACTGAAATCATAAAAGAAATTAGATGGGCATATTAGATTATTAAGGAATTTGGAATTCAAGCAGGTTAGCTAATCTTAATCACGGGATTTTTTTCTGCCCATATATAGTCAGGTCTAAGCTTTAATATCTAATATTTATTAAAAAAAATCCCCAAATCCTATTTAGGAGAACTAGTTAATTATTTACTTGGAGGTCAGGCTGACATCTGCAGAAACAAGACTTGTTTTTTGTGGCACCTGATCCATGATTAAGCAACATGTCATTCAGTTCTCTCTCCAGAATTATACAACGTACCTTGCTAGTTTAACCATGTAACAAGGCGTTTATGTGATACAGAACTCTTGATGTTGGAGAGATAGATTCATATTTAGCCATTACAAAACAACAGTGAATTTGTTAGCAGGTCCCAGCCCAGTGTATTTGGACCTGGTATTCTGCACATTCCAGTTTTATTAAATACCAGTTAGCTGCCCAGGCACATTCTGAAATAAAAAACAGGAAGGAAGTGACAATAATTTAAAGAAGTTAGAATTCTGACAAAACAAAAATGAGTGAGTTGAGTTCTGCTTCTCTGATCCTTTGGACTGCCTAGAGAATCCAAAGGTTTTCAAACCATGACACTAAAACTCTCTTGTTTACTGAATTGATGCACTTAGCCTAACAGAATAACCTTCTATCAGAATAACCTCACATCGCTTTTCCCTCAAGCAGATCATGATGTCATTCTGGCCAGCCAGTTCAGCCAAGAGCGTACAGGACGTACCTTAGGCCCAACACTCAATACTAAAGACACTGTTGATGCTCTGTTGTCATAGTTCAAGAAAACAACCCGCAGGCAAAGATCACGGCCTTCCCTCTCTGTCCTTAGAGAAAGGAAACAACAACTTTGTTGGTTTTTTTCATGGTAAGAAGTTTCTAAATCTTCAAGTTTTGGATGAAGCTCTACTGAAAGAATAGCATTGTTATTTGTTATTTGCTTGTTGCTAAGAATTCGTGAAGTGAGTTATCATTCCCAGCGCAGTGATTGAAAATGTCACCCTGAGAATAATCCATGTGGAAAAAGAAATCAATAAAACCCTAAAACAAAGTTACCTGGATAGCTCTGCTGTAGTTCTACCTCAAATTTAATTATCAGGAAGCGTTCAGGCTGAGGTTTTTCAGGGCTATGACAAATTTGAGATCTGGTACTTAAGCAAAATATGCTGACCCAAACAGGAAATGACACATCAAAGGTAGGAAACCTGAACTGCATACATTTAGTTATCTAAATAAGTTTTAAATGATTCAAAATGTTTAATTTTCTTATTCTTGTGTTTGAAGGCACCCAGTGCTCCTACTGTCTCAGCTTCAGGCAGTACAATGTGGTGTGACAAGACTGGGATACTGTTTCCTTCTGGCTGTCAGGTATCACATGGGGCAAAATTCTGATTTCCTCCATGTTTCTTCACTTAGTCATTATTTCACATCAACTATTTATAGCAACTGTTCAGTAGAAAAGACAATCACCGCTCTGACTGTCAGGGCATAACACACAGTGTATGCTCTGTCCATCACTCCAACATCAGTTGTAATGCAATGGAAAGAGAATGCAGATAGTCAGCATTATTTACTTCATAATCCTGCTATTGATATCCAATGGACTGGGAAAATGTAGTGAATATAACTTATAGGGGACCTCCTGCATTGATATCAATTCTTTCCCCTTTCAGAGGTAAATCATATAATTGCACAAATAAGAGCCTAATTGAAACATTCAGGAATCTTATTTGCATATGTACACGTGCAAGGTATTCATAATCAAGGTAGGATTTTGCAAACATCTCCATATTTTTTTACCCAGCTCACGTATTGCATAATGTTTTGAGAAGATGGATAGTCAGTTGTATTTGTTTCCGTTCTCACCAACATGATGCCCAAAGAGAGTATTTCAAAAACACTTTCCCATATAAATGAGAGAAAGGAAACTTGAACACATACAGAATCCTTAAAAATACATCCCACTTTGTAGTCTTCTGCACACTGGTTTTCCTTGGTGATTGTTGAATATGGCATCAGCTTTGTAGATGGATGTCTGTGTAATGAACAGCAGGCATTTGATGAGACAGAAGGATGTCATGGATAGTTTAGGGCAGTCAGTCTGGCATGAAGGTTGTAGCTTGGGACCTTCTGATCATTCTGTTTCTTGTGTATGGAAATATATGGCAACTCACATTCACTGCTTTCCACTGTCAGATCTGAAAGCACTTTGAAAAGTGATCACTCATGACCTGCTGAGGCAAGCGGCACTCCTGCAGTGTTGCCAAGGAATGGAGGACTATGCCATGGCTGCACTAGGACTGAATCTCGGAGCTTCTGAGCAGGTGTGCAGTACCCGATGTCCTCCTTATGCCTGAAGCCAATAGCTCTAAGTCTACTGGGCTTTGGACTGGGTTAGACACACACACCATCCTTACACTATTTCCTACCTATCTACTGTGCAAACTATACCCAAAAAGGACTTTAAGTGTGCTAAGTAGTGGTCAACATAGACTGTGGGCATGTGTGTTGTGCAAATCCAGGCCCTACACTTCTTTGAGTAGCAGCTACAGGAAATGGGAAAGTATTCAAATAGTGTTAAAACAGGGGTTTTATGTATTGTCCACTTTTTGAATAATTGACATCTAAGATGTACCTAGCAATAGTTTACCTTATCAGTTATCTTGTTGTCTTTTATTTTGCACTGTGTTTCATTGAGTTACAAGACTGGAATCCAGTCAAAATGGCTCCTCAACCAAAACCTTCACATTTAGCATCAGGTTTGACTCCCTTATTTGTTGAATGCAAAACCATCAGCACTTTATGATTATTTGCTTGTTTGTTTTTCACAGAGGGCAGATATTTCAGTAAAACTCAAATATAATTTTCTTTAAGCACATTAGTAAACACAGAGGATCATAAATCCCTGAAAAGCACATAGGGGTAACTTAGTTGGAGCACCTAGAACTGAATGCACTTAGTGTTTACAGAAACATCAATAAATTTTGCCTTTGCAATCCCACGCATCCAATACTTAGAAAAAACAATACTCATCTCCTACATTTCTGAGTAGTAAATTAAGTAAAATTATTTGAGACAGTTAGATAAAAGGTAACATAGGAACCCAATAAAATATTTTTGTTCTAGCATTATTGTTTTATTGTGTATTACAGCCAAAATAAGCACTCAGTTTCAAGCTAGACCAATGTTATTATTTTTCATAATTTAATAATGGTGATAGATACAGAGCATATGGCCAAAAAAGACATGGAAGACTGTTTTTGTAAAAAACAGAGTTTTGTAGATGGACAATGTTGAAGGATTTTTTTTTTTCTATGAAGAGATGTGCATCCTTGTGGTTTTTAATGCAGGAACTCCAACATTGTATTATCATACTTCTTCATCAGGTATTTACTACTACTACAAGCTGCAGTACTGTTAACCTACCCCCACTCCTATAAGGATATGGCATGGCTGTTGTCTCTCCTCCGTAGATAGTTAGTGCGAAAATGAGACATTCAGTGAATGCTTCTGCTTTATTCTGAAAAATGATAGGCAAAGAAGCCACATCCCACCCTGCAACAAACAACAATGGGAGCAAAGTGTGCAACCTCAGACTGACACTTCCATTGTGAGTGCTCTAATCAGTGGACTACAATCAACAGCATGCTATGGCTCAGTGGTACATCATGCCAAAAAGTGGAAGGTACCTTTCTGAGAAGTGTCAAACTCACCATGAACAGCTTGTGACATGATGATCAATGTTGTCTTTGAGACAGTAGTTGAGTCCCTTCAGGAGCTGACACTGATCTTTCAGGTCATGGGAATCTTCCCACTGAACTTTCTTGTCTGAACACATTTTGCAAGAAAATAGCAGCACTCTTATGTTTTTCATGATTTCTTGCTGTATTTAGAAAGTCCTGATGTGTTATAGTCCTTTAAAGGAGACATTTTGATTGTGCTTCAGTTAAATCAGCTACACATACTTGGAAGATAGGAAGTGTTGCAGAAGGGCTTCGCTGTTTTGATAGAGATCAAAAATTGTAGAATGGTTTTGGTTGGAAAAGATTTTAAAGACCATCTAGTTCCAGCCCCCTCCTATGGGCAGCAGTACATATCTCTAGATCACGTTGATCAAAGTCCCATCCAGGTATATAAGGCAGCCATATAGACTTCCCAGTTTGACATTTACAGGATAATAATGAAAGATCTAAGTGGGCTTTTGTTAGATGCAAGTGTTCTTGCTGAAACCTCTAGAAGTGATGCTTTCATTGGGAGAATTACAGACCAAAATATTTCTACATACATATTTGGAGTTTGTCCATGTGTGCAAAACTCTTTCAAAAGAGAGATAGATTAGCTACCTGCAACAGGAGGTGACTGCAGCAAAAGCCTTTAAAGATCCAGAAAGATGAATCACAGGTCAATGAGGGTCATAACACATTTATCAGTTCTAAAATAAATCGCTTTCAAAGCTTAGATATTTTGCTCATCTTCTCCTGTTGATGGAGAAAATCACTACAAAGTATATGCCAGTCTCTGAACCTGCTGTTGGCCAAAAAGTGGGAGGAATCTCTTGCTGTCTTACTCGACCAGTTTGAGCCTCAGGATGTATGGGATCTGGTGTCATTTGGCCTTTCCATAAGTCCGGGAGAGAGGTACCAGAAATCATCACCATCGTAAACAAGTAAGTAAGATGGAAATGCATTCATTCATTGACGATTGTTTAAGCATACACACAAGTGAGTTTGGAAGTCTTTGATACTAAAAGGAATAAATAATTTAAACCAGCCCAAGCTGTTTCTGGAGACTCCTATGTTTTCCTAATAGGTAACAAGAGTGCTTGCTGCCCTCTGCTCAGGCATATTCTGTCTGCATCTAAAATATATAGATATTTATCTGAGGAGAGGAAAAAAAGCACAACAGAATGATCTAGCTACTGTCTTTTGTACTGGGTTTTATTTATTTATTTATCTATTTATTTATTTTGTGGCAGGTTTGACAGCTATGTTAGGTTTGCTGCAGCTAGTCTACATTTTTGACTTCATGACCACAGACTTGAAGCTGTCATAAAGATATCATCTTGTACCTCCTGGCATGTCATAACTACTTGAAACAACAAAAACTTCCTGCAAAAAAGCATTTAGAGATTCTGGAAACCAACTCTCAGGTAGCATGCGCTCTGGTTCACAAGTCACTCAGGGCTTTACCTAAGATGATGCAGCTGCACTGAATTTTCATATGAATTAAAGCTCACATTCAGCAATGACAAAATGTTGTAACTCTAGCACAAATAGCAGGACATGGCCAGCTGGGGATAAACAATGTTTTTTACCTTGAGTTCCAACCACTTAAGCAGTGGAGTTGAAAGGTTAGAGATGAACCCAAGCTCAGACACAATGAGATTGTGTAAGAATTTAATGTTGCCTATGGTTTAAAAGAAAAACTTTCTTTTTCATTTTACCACTTCCAGTTTATTAATGAAGAGGGAAGGGAATAGAAGGGGAATGATGAAGATACGCCTTTTCAGGTTTTTTTTTTCTATTTTTTTTTTAAATTTATTTTAACCTAAATGCAAGGAATACCTTTCCTTGTAGGTATAGGTCACTAGTTCAAATAACGTACATCTTGCAACAAAAGACAATCTCACTTCCATTTATTTAAAAGCTTCTCAGTGAGCAATAATGGACAGATTTCTGCAAGCACTTTTTCATAAAAGAAAGTCCAGTTCCTCCTATTGGAACTCTATCTTTAAAATCATCATCTCCAAATGTTGTCAGATTGCCTCCTCTGTGAAAAGGAAGATATATTTCTGATTTATTTATTTTTTAATATTACTCATTTTATGAAACTTTTGTAAAAGCTTTACAACACACTTGTATGCTTTGGACTGGCTTATTCTTTTATGTCTACAGTATTTGATTCTAGGGACATTCAAGCCGAATACAGAAAACTGGATATGTATAAAGTAAAGAAGAGACTAGTCCTTTTTCATTGCATGAATGTACTGGTCCCTTAAAGCTAGAAGGTGATCTTAATAATTATAAAGAATATATTTCATTAGAAGACAAAAAAATGTTGAATAACATTTCAGCTGTTGACTGATATATTACCAGAATGTAATCACTTTTGTGCCACTGATAGTCTCACTCTTTGTTTTAGACTAAGACTTTAACATGATCACAACATGTGTGTCATATGAATGTGAGCTACTTTTCATCTACACCCACTCATACTTCCTTCCTAATAGTAAGCTGTTCCAAAATGTCTCATCAGCAGCCTCTTTCCTGCTTAAGAGGAAAAAAAAAAAAAAAAAAAGGAAAGGAGAAAGAAAAAACAGATTCCCTGGTCCATTGCTTCATTTTATCCAGTGAACTAAACTTGCATGTTTTGTCCTTACAAGGCTAGATCTCCTTCCTGTTTGTGAATCAAACTCTCCTCAGCACAATGTAATGTAACTTCATTCAGCAGCAGCAGCTGCAGAAGTAGCTAAGAAGGGAGTTTTCGACACTCAGAGGACTGTGTAAATATTTGGCTTCTGATGTTTAGAAAGAGGAAAATACCTTGTTGTTGTTGTTGCTGTTAATGTTTTCATTTTTAAATGAAACGTACTATTTTAAAAAAAAAAAAGGAAGAAAATATTTTATTTGGGTTGAACAAAACACATCACTTTATCAACTAGAGACATCATCTAGTTTAAAATTTAATCTCACTTAAAATTCAATTTAGCTAATTTTTAAATTCAAAGCAAAAACCTGATACAATTCATTTTGAAAATATGCAGCTTTTTTCAAATCCTCTCTGCTCTCCTTTTTGTTCTAAGAATGAAGAAAACAGGTACATCTGCTTCAATATTACCCCAATACATCCTGGTACCTCTGCATGGTGCTATATAGTGCACCATGGAACCAACTTGCAAGCAAAACAGTTTCAATTACAGAATTATCAAATTCAAATAACACACTGGAATATACCTTTTATTATTGCATTTTTTTTTCATAATGCTTTTTTATTTCACATTTCATTTCACATACGACTCCTTAACTACCTTCCTATTCTCTGCCTCTGTTTGCTTTGCCCTTTCAGTATATTTACTCCATCCACTTATCTTCCCACTTTGCCTTCTCCATTCTACCTTAAATAATGCTGCTATTACTGCATCTAAGAACTATATAGCGTATTCTACTATAACATTATTTTAATGGGTCGCACCATGACAATTTGTTTGCCTATTCTGTCTGGACTATATAATTCCACTAATTAAATGCATGCCTGTGTCTAATCCCATGGTTACTCTTGTGTCTTCAGTGTGACTCAAATGATGAAGTTTATGAGATTTTGTGCCTCACACTTTTGGGTAGGGGCCATTAAAACGACAGTGCAAGGCTCTTACCTGGTTCATAGATATGAGCATAAGAAATGTGTCTGATAACGGTCATCACTATTGTGTTTGGTGTTGACATCATTGCTTGTGGCAAGAGCTAAAGTCAAGACAAGGTATTTCATGGGACAAGTATGAGATCTGTATAAAATTATCTTATTGTACAGTAGCCTATGATTTGAAATTTCTTGATAGTGGAAACCAAAACTCTTGGTAACTCTTTCTGCTGTATTTTAGATAGGGTTTCCACTGTTAACTGCTGTGTCAAGGGTCCATGTTTTCCACTCATTCTATTTTCCAAACTAATCACCAATAATGTCAGCTCTCTAAATTCAGTGGTTAGTACTGAGATCCCCACTTTATTTACTGATTGGTCATTTTTCTCTTTAATAGTTAGTGTAAAAGAACTGTCTTCTCTGGGCAACTGTAAAGTATATATGTTCAGAAATCCCATGTTAGGAAAAGCTACCTAGTTTTAGCCGCTCTTACAGACATACATCACAGAGCTCAAGCCCACTCTTCTTAACCTTATACAGACAACCTTGTCTTCAACTTGTTTTGCCCCACTAAAACAAGCCTTAATATTGTCCAAATAATGCAGTGAAATTAGTGAGCCAGGGGAAAAATATTTGTCTTATTTATACCATTTTCACACTAATAATTTCTGCATAATTTCCCTTTTCTATATTTTTGTCAAGATTACCATCAGTGCTTTTGAAATTCAAATGTTTATTGGGTAAGCAATAGTTCAATAAATCATTTAAATAAAAAATATTTTTAAAATTAAACTAACATGCAGTTGAGTTTCTGCATATGTATTCAGAACACGTTGCGACCAGTAGGGTGAAGAAATACAATTAAAACATTTGGGACTATTTTTCCCAAATTATGTTTGCCATGTAAAAAAATCTATAAATCTGCCTTGAACGTAGGATCTCAGGACAAAGTCAGATATCTGTCTGTCCCGCAGCTGGTGCAGTACAACAGCAGCAGCAGAGATTCTGAGAGGCAAGATCACAGTTTCAGTCACACTACTTTTTCTCTCCTGGTGAAACTGAGGTTTTTTGCTGTCTGAGGATCATGATCTACTTTGATTGACTTTTTCCTCAGATGTATTCATCACATAATTGTAATCAGGAGAAGCCGTTGTGTGTTGTTCCTACTGAAGTAGAGCATTTATAGAACTGCAATTAAGAAAGCTTCATTGCTAATACACTGGGCATTTACCTTTTACTCAGTTTTAATGGCACATTGCTGTGGGATTGGAGTTCACAATGTATGTGGAACGTGTCTCCAAAAGACTGAACGATTTTCTTCAAGCACTTCTAACATCTTCCAGCTTTTAAAGCGTAGGGAGAGATACTCACCTTCCTGCAGTGAAATTTGTTCTTGGCTTTCTAATACATCCCTTTAGTAAACTGATACCAAGCATCAGTAGACTTTCTGCAGTCATCCCAGCAAAAGCAGGCTGTCCCTTGTTCCCATGCAACCTACTTTTAAAGCATAAATGTAGTGGCTTTCTCAGCCAGATTTAAAATTTTTCCAGTTTTATAAGAATCACTGGTATTTGGAAAATTCTTCACATCTCGTTGACATCTCATTAATTCTTCACATCACATTAAATGGTACAAAATTTTAATTCTAGAGAAGTTGGTGTGATTTCTAGAAATATCAAAAATAGAAAAAAAAATATTTCAGGACTTTTTTAATGTTACCCCTACAGTATTTTAAAAAGGAAATATATTAATTGGTTGAAAACAATTTGTTTAACAAATTAATGTTTCCCCTCTTCCTCTGAATGCTTAATTGAATGATATCCCAAACGCTTCTTGTTGCGTAACGTCATTAGATAGGCATGGAGTCACTTTAGGCTTTGACTGAGAGGGATTCTGGAGCTAGTGGGATGCTCAGCTCTTGGTTTCATTGACCAACTCTGCCAGTTCCTCATCAGGATCTTGTACCGAGGACTGAAGGCATGACAAAAGTGACAGACTGGCTTGGGTAAGTCATGCCCTATTTAACATTCTGTCTTTCTTCATACTGCACAGAGGCATGCTGCAAGGCTGTGTACTAGCATAAACCTTCTCATTTACATTTTCCTTCAGTGCAGAGCTGTCCCAGAGAAAAGACTCATCTGAGCTCAGGCTATTCAGGCATATTGAGTGCCTGATAGTTGTCACTCCTACATAGCTGCATCATTCCTTGGTGCTAAACTCATTTGTGAAGATAGAGGTGTGGTGGGAAATGACACCCACTGGTAGCAGCAAGTGGTAAAATTTGAAAGAGCTTTCATTTACTCATTTTACAGTGTGATATATTGGGATTATGTTAAGTCATTGATATATTTTATTTGTGCCTTCGATTTTTTAGAGTTTTTTCCTATTTCTTCTCTGCTATCTAGCTTCTCAGCCATCTTCCAGACAATCTTTGTTTCTGTGATAAGTGTGGCAGGGTAAGAAAAAGGCAGCTGGCATGCATGCTGGTTTCCTCCCACCCTCTTTGGCCTGAAGGTCATTCTCGGCCATCAAGGGAGTCGCAAGGAAAGGTCTGTGAGCAAAGACAGGTCTGTGAGCAAGGACAGGAAGGACTTGTGTGGCATTGGCTCATACTGTCACCTTTCCCTCCTGAGCTCTAAGAGGTGTTCAATTTACCAAGACAAATGACCCAGCCTGCCTTGCAAAAATGAGACCCAAGATTTATTGCAGCTGTTGTTTGATTTCAACTTTCAGTGCTATATCCACAACAGTATTTGTAGCCCCTGCTCCACAGATGGGCAAAGACACCACCCAATTTGAAAAAAAAAAATAAAATCTGCAGGCTATCTGGTATTTTGTGCTATATTAATATTCTTTTTGGCTGTGTGATTGTTACTTTAATGACACATCCTTGTCCACTGTATTCTAAATGTCTGCTACTGATGGGCAACTGGCTGAGTTCAGCAGCACATTTCACAGGGACTGAAGAAATGAGTAATATGGATATAGAGTGCTGTGGTTTATGCCAGAGGCAGATGAACACCACAGAGTGTTTCACTCACTCCCCTCACTCCCAATGGGACAGAGAGAGAATAGGAAAAAAGGTGGAAATCATAGGTTGAGATAAAAATTGTTTAACAATATAGAAAAGGAAGAGAGCAATAAAAGTAATGATAGTAGCATTCCTATTCAAGCCCATTGTGTGATCAGTGCAACCCACTTACTCCATGTAACATCAGTTGCATGATGCATGGAGGGGACCCTCCCTTTGAACATCCAGCCCAGCACAGGCATGCCAAGAGGAGCTCTGCTTCAGTACCAACTTCTTCCGAAGCAGCTTGAACTCCTTCATACGCTGCCAATATCTCTTCTTATGTTGAAGGGTAGCAGGCCTTGAATCCTCTGTACCTTCGACTCCAAAACTCTAGGGGCTGACATCAAGCCTTCCCTGGAGCTTTCTACCAGAGGCTCCAGGTGAGGTCATTCTCACGTAGAGCACATTTTTTACATCTTCTGTCCAGACTGGCTCAAGCGGCTGCTACATGAACTCCCATTTAATTTGTTCAAAGGCTTGTTGTTTCTTAGGGCCCCGTGTGAAACCACTGTTCTTCCGGGTCACTTGATAGAGACAGCTTACAAGACCATAACTCAGAATGCGCATTCTCCAAAGATGCACTATGCCCAAGAAAAGTTTGCATTTTCTTTCTGCTAGTTGGTGGAAACATAGCAGTCATTTTGTTAATCACCTACACTGGATTCTGATGATAACCATCTTGCCATTTTATTTCTAGAAACCGGATCTCCTATGCAGGTCCCCTGACCTTTCTTTGCTTTATGGCAAAATTCAGCTTCCAGAAGGACTTAGATTTCCTTTACTTTCTCAAAAACTTCCTCTACCGTGTTGCCCCACATGATGATGTCATTGATGTATTGCAGGTGTTCAGGAGCTTCACCCTGTTCCAATGCAGTTTGGATCAGTCCATGGCAAATGGTGGGGCTGTGCTTCCACCCTGAGGCAATCAATTCCAGGCGTATTCAATGCCTTTCCAAATGAAAGCAAACTGTGGCCTGCACTCTGCCACCAAAGTGATTGAGAAAAATGCGTCGATGATATTGATTGTGGCATACCACTTGGCTGCCTTTGACTCCAGTTTGTACTGAAGTTCTTCTGAAAGACCAGGCAAGGTAGACAGATGATTAATGTCCTCTGTCTCCAAAGTAGCTATATCGAAAGACCACCAATACCCTTTTGGGTCCCTGAAGCACTCTCTGTGGAGGTAATCTATGCCAAGGATGCACTGAGTCTCTGGGCCAGTCACAATGGGGTGCTTTTGCCACTCATTCCCAGTTATGCTCACTTCAGCCTCCAATACAGTTAGCTCTTGGGATCCCTCTGTCACTCCAGAAATGCAGATGGGTTCTACCCCTTATAACTTGATAGCGTTAGGGTACACTGTGCACTAGTGTCCACCAGAGCCTTGTACTGCTGTGGTTCTGATGTATCAAGCCATCAAATCCACACAGTCCAATAAACCTGATTGTCCCTTTCCTCTACTTGGCTGGAGGTAAGGCCACACTAGTTCTGGTTATTGTACTCATTACTCACTTCTCATGAATGTGAACCAAAAGGCTTATTGCCAAACTCACAAATAAGATCAGACGGCCTACAGAGAACTGCCCACTGGAAAATAGAATGATTGTTTTCTTGGAAGAACCATCTCTCGTGTTTGTTTTCCCTAGCAACTCACATACTCATGCCTCTAGAGTCAACATGGGTTTTCCATCCTACTTCCTCATTTCCTCTCCAAAGTCACACAGGTAAATTGACAGGGTGGTACTTGGTGTGCACCCACTATATCTTCTCTCTTGAACTAAAACATGCTTACATCTTGTAGCTAAGATGCTGGTTTGTGCAGATGGGGAGAAAGATGTATTCCATTTGAGTTGCTGGGACTCTTGGGAAAGATTCTCCACAGCTGAAATGCAGACCCATAGCAAGGAAGAGAGACTTTCTCCATATTGCCAGAGTCGATCAGCCAGTCCATGCACCATTTGTTCCTCTTTATTTTTACACATCATTATTGCCAGGGATTTGGTGTATGACAATGACGAACTCTGTACAAACTCCCCCCCCCCCCCCCC
>WBMW01001951.1:36845-75916 GCA_013396635.1 Penelope pileata
CCATGGATTGCATGTACTTGATGCTATCTGGATTTTGAGATAATTGACCATTGTTCAGATAATTGATCATTCCTCCAGCACAGCTAACTCCCTCAGATACTGTCTCCAGGATGGCCCACTAGCCTAGCTGACACATAGTATGCCCAGTAAATCCAGGTTATCAGTCCTGTTATCCTAGCATCAGAGCAACCAGGTGACATTGTGCTCACCTGGATGATGACAGAAATCTTCCTGCATATCCCGCAACTCACCTAGAGATAGGCATCAGGTGGTTACTGACTCATTTATAACATCTGCCTCTTCCTTCCATTCTCAAGATGACCCTGCTATAGAGTAGCCTTTCTCATCCATTTCTTCCTTCCTTACTAAACGAGCTGACTTTCATTTCCATAGTTTCTGCTTGTGGACAAGGGCAATGGATATCAGCACTGGTTCGTTCTCTAGTCCATCCACAGGGTCTGTTGCAAGTGTTGGATCAGCAGCAAGGCCAGTATTGGGTGAGAAACAGGCATTTTCTTCTTTTTGAGGGTGTTGAGTAGCATTTGATAGGTGCAGGCCACATGCTAGTACAGTGCAGCAAGCTGTAACTGCAGCATTGCCAGGATCAGGGCAAAATTTTTAAAAACATTCTGTCAGCTTTTTAGTATTCTGCATGTATCTGGGGGTGAGTTCAAGGCCCATTGGAGGTGATAATTGTGATAGATACCTTCCCAAATCCTCTCATACACCTTGCCACCCACATCTATCCTGACTCAAGGTAGATCTCTGGGTGGTATTTTTCAATAGTTTCTTAACCATAGATAAAACCAGAAATACATGCAGAGCACGTAGCAATAAGACCATACCACTTTGAATATCTCAAGTATATTCAAAATTTTAACAGCTATTTTAGCTTGCCTGAAATTAACAGTGCACTTGTTAAGAGTTTCTGCAGTGAAGTTTCTGAAGTCCAAAAATGATAGCGGAATGAATACAAGTACCAAATTAAATCCATGATGGGTACAACATGGGCACATGCTATATACAAAGTGACTAAACCATAAAGAAGCCTAGGCCATCCCTCAGACATGATAAACAACACAGCTGGAAATAAAAAAACAACCTTGAAAGCAAGTAATATCACACTGTGAACAAAAAGATCAGCATGGTGACCAGCAGTTATTAAGCTACTAAACCATTTATAACAATTTTATTTTAACACATTCTGGTCAAATCTGTCATTATCTCAACACTTTGGGCCTCATGGTGGGTGCCACAAGGACTGTTGTGGCTTAACCCAGCACGTAGCTGAACACCACACAGCCTGTCGCTCACTCCCCACCCACCAGTAGCATGGGGGAGAGAATCAGAAAAGAAAGGTAGAAGAAAAGCAGGATTCATAGGTTGAGATAAAAGCTATTTACTAAACAGAAAAGAAAGAGAGAAATCGCAGTAATTATAATGGATATACATGTATATATTTACAAAACAAGTCATGCTTGAAGCAATTGCTCACCACCCACCATCATGCCCAATTAGTTCTCAAGCAGTGCTTGACCCCCCCAGCCAACTCCTCTCAGTTTTATAGATTTTTCACAGGTTGCCATATGGTATGGAACATTCCTTTGGCCAGTTTAGGTCAGCTGTCCTGATTCTGTCTCTTCCAAGCTCCTTGTGCCCCCCCACCCCTTGCTGTCAGGGCAATACAAGAATCTGAGAAACTGAAATGTCCTTGGCTCTGTACAGTGCTGCTCAGCAACAACTGAAAAATCAGTGTGTTGTCAGCATTGTTTTTTTCCTAAAACCAAAACATAGCATCATACCAGACACTGTGAAGAAAATCATCTCTGTTCCAGCTGAAACCAGGACACAGAGGTTTAGGAAGAAATGTTTGGGAATGTTGATGCATGGAGTAGCAAAAAGGGCAGCAGGGAGGAGAAGGCTGGTTGTATTGTAATGTCACCTACAGCTTTCAGGAGGTGATTCTGAGACAGTAACTGTTGTAAATCCACTGCAGTTCCTCTACGTACAATGATCTGCAGTCAATTTATGTGTTATAGCTCTGCACTGTGTTTCTGAAGACCATATTACTGAAGCTTCTGAAACTGCAGTCATCTCATGACTGTAGCACCCAAGCTCACTTTTCCTTATGACTCACCTCAGTAAGTGATTGTGCTCTAGTTCTGTAGACAGGGAACATCCCTGGAGCGCAGAGAATCTATGAAGTGAATGCATAAAAGGCAGTAAATATCATCTAGCCATCCCATTGTTATTTAACATCACAACCTAAACTCTCAAACTTCCCACTCACCCATAGCCAGCCCACATGGAACCTAATCTTTTCTGCCAGTAGAAATCTGAGCATATTCAGAACTGTATGAGTCCTAACCACACTCAGCAGCTCAAGAACTCTCTCATGCCTCAACTGAGATCTGTTTGATTATCTTTCATGGTCTGCTCTGGGTCCTGTCCAATAAAAAGCTCAACAACCTCATTTTCCAAGTATGGTAGGGGTGAGAATGTGCACCTACACAAACTGGGGAGAAAATAATAAATTAAAAAAAATGCTTGAGTTGTTCTGTCTCTGGATATATTTTAAGAGAATGTTGACTGACATGTCGTTTCAGACAGATCAGAATTGAAACCTCAGAAGAAAACTGTTACTTCCTTGTCTTGACTGCTTTGCTGATGTGTCCCCACTTGAGGAGCTCACTTTGGTAGATCCCTCTCTTAGGCACCTGTTCTATCAAGATCACCTCATCTAATTCAGCAATCTCTACCTGGCAGAAAGACTGAATTTTACTTTATTCTGCTGGCTTGCCCAAGGCTATGCAACTTGGCTGTGATGGAGACACAAATTGAACTCAGATCTTCCAACCTAAGCCTTAAAGTATCATCAATGTCTTTCTCAGTCTAGACTTGAGCTCCAGTTTCTCCAACTGCTTCAGGACAACCTTTCTGCCAGTCTTGTCTTGGACTTGGCTGTGCAAAGGAAGCTCAGGCACAGTCAGGGCACATGGTCAGTTTTGAAATTTGAAATTGGAAAATGACACAAGAAAATGTGTTCCAGATGGAAAACAATGTGTCCCCTAACGTTTTTGACACAACTGTAAGAAAAACAAAAAGCATTCAGGTAAACTCCAGTTGTGAGAAGAGTCAGTAATACTGGTTTCAAAGATACAAAGGCTGCTATTCTTCAAAACGAATGCTGTTTTCAGAATTGTAAAATACAGGAAACTGTCTTTATTTGCAGTTACAGTTGTTTTGGACAAAGACAGATGACCAGGTATATATGTACTAAACAAACTTACTATTATAATAAAAGAGGAGCTACCACAACAGAGAATTTAGAAAAAAATAAAATGGAAAAATGTGTTGCTAGATATCCTTGTCTATATGTGTCTGTGCATATATGTTTATAATCTTGCTGCAGTTTTTAAAATAGCACTAACAAAAGACCAAATCCAAACCCTGAATCACTTTTGTTGTTAACAAAAGAGCTGAGATTCACATTTTTACACAATGCTTTGTTTCTTGAGCAAATATAGTCATTTCATTATCTTAATACTATTCCGACTCTCTTTTGAGGGTTTTCAGACTTTATCAATTGTTTGCTCTTTTCTTCCTCTCATCTATAAACTGAAAAAAGCATGTACAAAATTTGAGCAAAATCTTTAAGTTGCAATAAATGTCTAGCCTCAAAGCATTTGTCATCAATGCTAGAAATTCAGTTTACTACAGTGAAACTGACAAGTCACTCTCCATGATGACAGATGACAACTTTGAAAACAAGAAGAAGAAGAGTCATTTATCAAGCTACTTTTTTGATACAAACAAGAGGGGTCATGTCTTTCTAGCTGATATGAGTGTTCATTCCATTTATGATCTCAGCAGTGAAAAGGTTGAGGGAAGGTAGGTAGGGGCAAGAATACTCTTTATTGCCAAGGGAATTGGAATAGTTGAGCTTTATTTGTTCTTTTTTTGCCCATCATACTTTATGGTTTTCATCTATGTCACACTGCATCACACTAACCTGATACAGTAATCTGACTGGGCACCTTGACCAAGCTATTGCTGTTCCTCCATGTTCCCCCACCCAGCCATCAACAGAGAAACTTTCCAGAGGTACTGTAGAGAGGAATCTTTTCAGACAATTCTTTTTGGGTCTATTTATACAGAAAATTGTTACAAAAATAGCTCTGAAGCTGACGTGCATTTTTCTTCTCTAGGGTAGGAGACGACCTGTCCCTCCCTGCGGTGCTCCTTGCAAGCAGATTCTTCCTGAACTGTTTGCACATAGTGCAATTCCTAGACTCTAACTCAAGTTTTGTTGTAATGCATCCAAAACACATATTTTATCCCCGACTAGTATCTATGTGGCCATTCCAACAATCACTCTCTCTACCTTACGGAGACAGGATGGACACATACTACATGTTGCTATATGATCGAAACACCTACTAGTTTTTGTCACTCTTGGGAGACAAAATAGGAAGGACAGCACTTTATAGGGATACTAATGCCACTGTGACTTTTCTATTTGCTTTTTAGGGAAGCTTCTAATTTGAATTTTATTTTCTTGTGGGTTATTTCAAAGAGTTCCCAATCTCCCACTGAATTCAAAGGCTATTTACGGACTTCATTTTTCAATGGATATGAAATGGCTGCAAAGGAAGGACTTGGAGATGGAAAAACAAGTTACTCTACAAGTAGACCTAAACTATTTTCTTATTCAGGAAAGATTTTCTGGGAGACAGCAAATCCTACTTTACATTTTGCTGACTGTATTTGCCTAGTCCTTACTGAGTAATGTTATCTGATGTAAAATATTACCTGCTTTGCAGTATTCCATGGAGTAGGTCTCACAGAAGGTAAGCAGCCCTTTCTTGAAGATCTTCTTTTTACTAGGCAGTAGTAAACGGGCAGCAGAACATTTTCAATAGAAAGTGTACTAATGCCAGAACTTACTTTCTGCAGATGGAGTGAGATCTACATATAACAGCTTCTTGTAATATTGTTTTGCTCAGATCCTAATCAGCTTCTAGGAATGAGTCAAATGGACTTTCCAGTGTTCTGAGATAGTAAATTAAATAAATCTGAGCTGCACTGTGTTTTTTTGCTTTCTTAGACCCAGAGAATCATGTAAGTGTTGTTTGAATGGGACCTCTGAAGGTCATCTAATCCAGCATCCCATTTGAAATGGGACTGCAGCCAACATTGTGACTTGTCTAGCTGAGTTTTGAAAATCTCAAAGGACAAAAATTGCCCAGAATCTCTGAGTCACCCATTCTCACCTACACTATTTCCTACTGAAGACGTTTTTCTTCATGTCTGATGTCCAATACAGACCTTGAACAAATTGTTTGTCACGTGTAAGATAATGTGGCAATACCTAGAAGTTTGGTTCTGCTGCCCTACCAGCTCTTCACATAGCTGTCAGCTGCTGTTACTCTATCCCTTTGCCTCCTCTTCCCAAGTCTAACTATGCTAAGGTCCCACACCTTCTTCCTATATCTGACACCCTCCAGGACTCTAACTGTCTTGGTGACCCTCCACTGGAGCTCTCTGGCTCCTCCACAGACATCTGGAATTCAGGACACAACACCAAAGAGTATTCTTGTTCATCTGCTGACCACATTCCTCAAAATGCAACTCGGTATGAAATTTCTTATTCGTGATAAGGGCACTAGTGGCTCACCTGTGGTTTGGCGTTCACTACAAGCCCCTAGCCCTCTTTAACAGGCAAAAGAAAACAGGAGTTGCTCATTTGCAAAAAAAGACAGATAAAATCCAACAAAATGAAATGATCCAGGGATATTTTTTCTAACAGTTACTTATTTTCTACTTCGTTGCTTTCCTCTCCCTCAGTATTGTGCACAAGAGTTCATTTTTCTGTCTTTTTTTTCAATCAGATGCAATAATGCTACTGAAAGTAACATATGTTATCTTCTGGTGTACTGCAGGAGCAGTTAAGGTGGTGCTGATTACAGCACATGGAGGGACTATGCATCAGCTGGAGTACCAGCAGTACTCCTGTTCAACATGCAATAACAGACAAATCCGCTCACTCTTGAGGGTCAGGGCAGACCCATGCATCAGTATTGGAAGTAGGAGGAACAAGGACCTGAACTCTCCTGTGCAACAGCATCTGGTGTCTACACATATCACATCATTCTTGTGAGTTTTTAGTCTAATACAGCATGTGATTGGATCTGCTTATTGACTGGTCCATTTACCTAAATATATGAAAGCTTTTATCACCAAAGTGTCTGGTGATCTACAGGAATAGATAGATTTACTGAGGTCTAAAAGAACTCTGCTAATATCATTGAAGGTCTAGTAGGTCTAGTGATGATCAATTTGGCATTTTCAACTGCAGAAAGCAAATTTCAGACAGCAAGATACATTCATGTTTTCTGATACAGGTTAAATAGAGGGCTAAGTACATTCTGAATAATTTCAGAGTCGAGTATTCAGCAGAATGACGTGTTCTCTTTAAGCATCAAAAAGATGTTATATGGAGAGTGTAACTTTTCTTAGTGTATTTTATTCATCCTTTTCTGATCCTTTAAACAGCAACAACAAGGTTTGGTAAACACAGAAAAGGGGAATCGTTATAACATGTAATACTTTTTAAGAATTCTTACAGAAAAGACTTTCTATATTTATGGTTCTATTCAAAATTCTTCTAAAAATAGAAATGGTTTCCTCTCATCAAGGAATGAATCTGCCAAATGTTATCCTATAGGAAGTCTAAGTCACATTGGATTACCACCTGGCACTATCAAAGCTAAACTACTGTCAACTTAAAGCAAGAAAAAATTATCAAATTGTCGTGAGTTTGTGAAGTATGCTTAGAATGACATTATCTGAGGAGTTTATCCTTTCAATCTTTTAACATACTGAAGAGTGAAAAGCTATTCTTCAGCAGAAGAATTCATTTTGTTACTCTACTTTTAACTCAAAGGTGGAGGAAGAAAATCAGAAAAGTTCAGTTGCACAATTAAAAGATCCAAGCATGAAGATAACAGGGAGAAGAGGATGGAGCTAGAATTTTGATACAATTAATTATGCAAAGCATGAATGCAATGCTGTGGTATCCTTGGGCTCAGGCTTCTAAATCCATAGCTAATTCCACCATGAGATGAAGATTTGTAAAATGACCTAACCAATTTAGAAAAGTCTAAGATTTACTAAATAGAAGGGGTTGACTCTGCCATTTTAAAGGCTCCTGCTACTCATAAATTGCTTGGTTAAATCTGACCTTTCTTTATACGTAAGTTACATTAGCATTATTCAACCAATGTAGATATCCAATCTGTAGAGAAATTTTAATGAACCAGAAATTGTAATGCATAAGATAGAAATAAGATCCTCTATATATTTTAAAGAATTAAATATATACATAAAATGTACCCATCAATTCCAAAAGCAATTCCTGAGAATCAGTTACCAGTTTTTAGGCAGCTACCAAACCATATACATGTGGTCTTAAATTCTCTCCTCCTGTTTCATCAGGATGTCTGCATTTGGTTGAAGCTGAGGAGCACTGTCTGCATTTTCTAAATGTTCAACATACCCTTTGTTTATCTGGACCTTTTCTTCTTGGCAGATGGACATACTACTTCAACTATTTGGAGAATTTGATACAGGGAAGTTGGTGTGTGTGTCTCTGTGAGGTCCGGGATTTAATGCAGTTTGAAACGGCAGCCCGGATGGTCTTAAGACTCAGATCTCAGATTATCACCATCGTACAGACTACATTTACAACTGAGATTTACAGAACTGCCTCAACTAGGAGCAAGTACAGGCAGCACCATGGCCAGTCTGGCTGCAGATTTGACTTCTGGGACTGCATCACGTTGTATCCAGTCTGGTAACTGATGCCTGAAAAACAGGATGTTTTTTTTCTCTGGCCTAACTCTGTTCCTGAAATAGCACAGTGGGAACCAATAGCATTTCTTCAGGAAGAATATGTTTCATAGAAAAGTAGTATTAAATGCAAAATGTCCTATCTGCACTATCTCCATCCCAGCTACACCAGCATAAAGCTGAAGTAATCTCTGATATCTGATGCGACATCTTGAGCTGACTCTTGAAGCATTAGGACAAGGCTCGATAATATTGCAAAGTCTATCTGGGATATTTCAGCATTGTGGTTCGAATTCAAAATTCACTTGCATAATTCTTCAACTATTATTTCTAATCAATTGGCATACATTGCGTATTGTATCCTGACTGGGAAAAGGTCAGTAGGCTACAAGAAAGGAATGTCTGAAAATTATGAATGCATTCAAACTAGTTCTCAACAAAAAAATAAATATCTTCTCTCACTGATGATGGTGAGATTATTATTTTTCCTCTGCTAGGAACCCCAAACTTTCCTCAGAAGAAGAGTCCAATTGCAATTAAGAATACACTAGCCTAGTGTCAAGTAAGGATAATGGTATTTCCCAACATTTTATTTTAGATCTTTGAGGGCAATATGGTAGTGACTTTATTCACAAAAGAACCAACGAGAGGCTTTATGATGTTTTTAGGCACAACAGAACATCAATAGTCTTGTATTTTTAATAATGATCTTATTTGCTGTACTCTTGGCAGCCTTGGTGCATATTAGTTTCATTGCTGACAACATCACTGGAGCCAAAATAGTTACTGTAGGTGGGTTCTGTTGAGTTTCAGAGGAATGTGTGGGGTCACAGCATATCTATTTCTAAATTTAGCATTGTTGTTTTGGGACCAGTGTTGTGTATCAGTCCAATTTGCTGTGCGTTTGACACGGTTTGAAGAGAGGGTATGCTGACTATTTAAAAGAGTAACTTCCATGATTCATGCTATAGTGTAGCATTTTTTACATGAGAAAATACACCCTCACACAAAAATAATCATTTTGGAGGGAGTCTGTGCCTTGCATGACGTTCTCTGCTATCCACGACTCTCCTCTTGCTTTTGGTGTGTTGCTGTGAAGTGTGAATCTGTGCAAGTGTGAGGGCAGCTGGTTGACTTTTGGAGGCATGACAAGGGAATTCACTCAGAAGAATGTATGGAGGCTAAAACTGCCCTCTCTGTGGCAGACAGTGGCCAGCCTGGGGCTAATATTTGGGGAGCGACCTTCCTCTTTTACAAATTGATGCTTCCTTTCTCGATGGACTTTATTAAAACAAGAGTGCTGTGTACTGGAGAGAAGCAACAGTTTTAGCAAGAACAAAAATTGCCCTGCTCCTTCATAAAGATCTGAAAAGGATAAAGACTGTCTTGATGAGAGGAAGGAGAGTGGTCAGTCTTTTGAGAGAGTAAACACCACCTTCTGTCTTCAGCAAAATTTGTGTTACTGGAAAGCCATCAGAGTTTTCAGCCCAACGCCTTGCTTTAAGTTATGACCCTCTTTCCTTCATGTGGTTACTCTGATGAGCTCTGCGTGACTAATTTTCCACACGCTTTCAAACAAGGAGGCATAACATGCTAGGTTTCCCAGGAAGTGAACACGATCATCCTTGAGAATAATACGTGACAAGTGGAGATATTGAATTAGTTTTCCTATGTTACATGTTGTTTCGACAGTGGCAGCCACAAGAAGATAATACAGAAGTGTAGCCCTTCTTACCTCACTGGGCAAAATTCAGTTATCATAATAGCTGCTTTTCCTGCTTATAGTCTCAAACTTGCCCGGTTTCTCCTGTCACACTGGGAAGTAACTGCAACCTTGTGATTGAGACACTGCAGAGGAAAGTCCTCATAAAGACTAAATGTGAAAGGAATCAGACTGGTATGTTCAGATACAAAACCACAAGACTCTCAGGCCTGTTTCACCTCCATAGTAAGAGTTAAGTATTGACATGGCTTTACATGAGTCAATTTAACTCTGCGAAGAACACAAGGTGACAATTCTCATTCTTCTTTCTTTCTACCACACTTGATTTGCTTGAAAAGAGCATTTTCCAAGTAAGCCCATGCTCACCCTGACACTTTGGGGGGGCCTAGTTTTGTCTGTTTTTTTTTTTTCCTGCCTGGAGCGTAGGAGAGAAGCTGCAGAACAAGCAGCACAGGGCTGCAAATTAATGTATGTCCCTCCAACAGTATCACCTATATAATTTTTGAATTACATCACTCAAGCCCTGTTTACATGCTTACCCTTTACCAAATGAACCTCTGTGAATCAGAGGGAGCCTGTCTTTCACCACCTAGCATATCCCATTGGAATTCAACCCATCAATTTTAGCTGTAGTCTTTTTTTTTTTTTCAGTTTTGTTTTTAGCATCAGATCGAACATGACCAAATCCCTTACAGCTCCCAAATACCTCTCTAGCTGTTTTCTGTACTTTCCTAACGGGTCCATGGCCTGCTGCACATTCTCAGACTTGCTGATGAGTCACCCGACATGAGAGGATGCAGGAATGGAGCCTGCCCACTGGCCCCTACAGCTGAAAGTCAACACTAGTTGCTATTTAGATCAACATTAGAAGTGTCAGTGTATTTGCAACATTTTTAAGGATGGTTCAGGAAGCTACAGGTCACGAAAAAATTCTCCTTCCCCAGTCTGATGCTGGCTTTGCGGTGTTTACAAACAGCTGTTGCAACAGCCCCAAGCTCCAAAGAAATATGTGACACATCTGAGAATCTGACAGTCAAACCCAGCATTTGTTCTCCTGCATCCCTTCTAAGGCCTGGTGTAACAGGAGATGTGGTCCACGCAGTATTTGTCACTGTGGCAGCTGCATGTATGGCAGTGGCAGCAGCTATGCGATAGCTGGCTCCATGCCTTGCTGCAGCCAGGAGAAAGCGAGCCTGCAGGCAGGGGGCAAGGAGACAGGCATGGAGCCCATTGCCCATACAGTTATAAAAATAAAGGGGTGCATGCAAGGATTCTGCAGCTCCAGTGTTAGAGGCAATAGCACAAGGCTGGAAAACAGGGATGCAGCAGCCCCACTTCTTACAAGGTCTTCAGGAAAACAGCACAAGTTGCTCCTACTTTCCTGCTCACCCTGACATCCTGCAAAGGGCAGCAGTGTTGGCTTGGCTGCTGTTGCTGAGGCCCAGACTTGGTGTCTCCTCCACAGAGCTGTGTGGCACCAGGAGCAACAGTGGCCACATGTACAGTGCCACATCACTCCCAGAAAGCACTTTGCACTGGCAGTGCAAAGTGTACAGCAGCTGTTTCATTAGGAAGATGCATCAGAGCAACTAAGCTGTGTTCGGGTAAGGGATGAGCCTTGGCGCACGGAGCCTGTTAGGGAAAGTGGCTATACACAAAAAAGTATCAGATCATTCTTAATTGTTCCCACCAGCAGCCCATGGGTCCAAACTTGAGGATCTTTTGTGATAAGCTGTTGCTCCTGAAGCACTCTGCATTTGTCAGTGGCAATGCCCACTACAGGTAGAGGAATTTTTATTTTATTTTGTGTTTGGGCAGGGCTTTTAAGATACCATCTGTAAGTTACGTTCTCTGCATAACATCAGTGGCTTATGTTTGCACTACCAATGAAATCCTATAGTTTTTAAAGCACATGGAAAAAAAAATGTCTGTCATTTGTTACATAAGTAAGGTTTAGAGCAAATACATGTCAGAACTCAGGGATATTTTCACTTTTATCTCATTAAACTTTACAAGTTTTAGCTGAGCTTCTGATTTCTTCAGAGAAGCTTCAAAATTCACAAGTTCATACAATTCACAGAGCATCTGCTGTGAAAAATAAAGAGATTGTGACTTCCAATTTAAATAACTAAATTTCCATTATTAAAAATAAAATCTTTGTTAGTTAAAATAAAGCCTAGAATAGTTAGCATGGGAGCAACATAAAAAATCTAACAAAGTTCAGAATAAACAGGAAGATGGTATGAATTGGAGGGCTCTGTTTGGTCCATTGGAATTATACCTGTGTACATGTGCAATGTGTAATTAGAAATTAGGCAACTAGCTTCCATTGGAGCCTGTAGGAGTTATGCAAAGGCATGGGCCCCTAAAGTACCAAAGGACCCGTTAAAGTCCCCTTTAATGTAGCAAAATTCTTGTAAAAGTAAAATAACTAAATTATTTTGAAGAACTGTGCCATAAGAACCATTTGGAGTTCTGAAAATTTGCTAATTGTGGTGTTTAAATGGGTATCAGAAGGAACCGTTCAGTAGATGGAGAGCACAAAGGAAGAAGAGGACAAAATTCCTTGGAGAAGGGGACCAGGGCATACAGAGGACCACCTCTTGGCTGAAGAGGCTTCTGGAGAGGAGATAAAAAGCCTGGAAATGTGGGTGTCAATCAGTGACATGAGGATGTTTCTATTGCATTTGAGGTTTGTTCAAGCCCTTGTGCACTGAAACTGAAGAATAAATTTGCATGTATCAAATTCAGTGTGAATTTTGCACAGCCCTAGTTCAATAATTTAAGTTTCCTAAAGCTCATTTCTGTTAACAGCCTCTTGTTGAGCATCTTTCCTGAAGAGATCTCAAAGCTTTAAAAGTGACGCTCTGAGAGCCTGACTTTTCTTGAAAGACTGCAAAACGGAGACATAAAGCAGTACACTTTTTATCTTGAATTCCCCCATATCACCTGGAAGGAAATGGCACCATCGGGACACTGTCCTTTCAGTGCCTGAAAACTATAAAACGCTGTTCATGTTAGGTAAAGCCCAAAGAAATAAGACCAAAATCAGAGAGTGATCTTATTAGAGGTCACACACCCTGGACTGAACGACAAAGCTAGAGCTCTCTGTTTCTGCTCTATTCTTTGCAAGCCAGAATACACAACTAGATTTCTTACAGCTATAGAGGCTTGAGGTTATGCAAGGGCCCCATTCATGTTGGTTCTATTCTTTCTAAAATATTCCCATTTTGCCAGCTTCTTTATTACATTAATTCCAGATAAGGTGCTACCAGCTCGGGACTGTCATGTTCACGGGGTGAGGAGCACTGGCTTAGCAGCACAAAGGAAGTTTTTGGAACGGTGTTTTGCAGGGATAAGTGGACTGAGGAGAGCACCACCTTGAAAAGATGGGGACAGGGATCTTGTGGTCAGCTTAAATGTAGCTCTGACTGCAACCCAACTTTTTTAGCAGATTTTTTTGAATCATTCAGGAAAAAAACCAAAGCCTCTATCATTTGGAGAATTGATGTCTAAATAAAGGTGCCCGTCCCTGTTGCTGTTTTTCGCACTGCTGCACTGCAGTATTGCTACTATGTAAGCAATGTTAGGAGAAGACTTTTGCCCAGGGTTTCAGTGACACTTCTGCAGCTCTGCCCTACTATTTCCAGCACTTCCTATAGCCAACCTATAGCACTCTGCACTATTGCAAAGCTGTGTTGTAAGCACAGCTTTTGTGGCTCTGCCAATGTCTGGTGCCTGGCAGAGGGCAGGTGCCCACAGAAGAACATCTTTCATTTTCAGGATCAAGAGACAATCCTCAGGGCTGGGACTTCTTTATTGCTTCCTTAGTTGTCATGGTTATCATTTGACACCCTCTCCAATTTTTCTGTTTAACAGCTCTTGTAGTCATTTTCTTTTTTTAACCCTGAATAAACAGGTTGCTTGAAACTTGGAGGGAGGGGGGGGACAGGGAAGGCTCATTTGTGTGCAGAGGAGAACATTTGCAAGGGGCTGAAAGACATTTCTGACCCACAACTCCTGCCCCCCCCCGCAGACTGATAGACTGGGCACTGTGACCAAAATGTCACTATTTTTAAGGTGTCTGACTTTTACCTGCCTCACATAATGGTCGCTCTGAAAAGAATTTTGGCAGCCAGCTGACCACTGAGTATGAAGCTGACTTGTTGTATTATTTTTATTTGTTTTACATTGCGGTTAGGCCAAACTTTTTCTGGAAAGAAATATTAAAGTAATAGTAATAATAATAAAATAATAATTAAAAAAAAAGAGAGAATAGAGAGAGGGTAGAGGAAGAAATTACCCCAAGAGGAGCAGATAGAGCCAGAAGGACATGCAGACAGGCATAGGAGGGAACCTCACATTGGGTGCTGTGGGGTTGCCCCGGCCCGGCGCGGCCCGGCGCTGGCCCTGTTAGCTCAGCAATTTCCCAGTGGTCAGCCTGTCTTGCCATAATCACAGGCTGGCGCCACAAGCGAGTTTCTTAACTGCACGCTATGCCTTGTAATGAATGCATACTAAAATATACCAAACCACTCTGATCCGGGAGCAGCCGTGACCTCAGGCTTGACAGCTCAACACCATATTTGCTCATATAGCCTGCTTGATAAAAAGGATACCAGCTGCAATGAATGGAGCATTTTCTCTTTATCTCCTTGTGTTAATTTTATGGTACGTGGAGTATGAATTACTTCAGTCCCACTCTGCTCTTTAATTGGCTTTAGGCCGGGAGCTTCTATGGGTTACTAGTGTTTGCTAAGCATCTTATGTGAAACACGACTTGGCCTGAGCTGGTAGAGTGCAAGCAGACAGAAGTGCATGGAAAGCTCTTCTTTTAGGGAGAGAAGTTTCCACTTCTTCCACAGTTGCACGCTTTCTGTCTCAGCACAAAACTTATTGCAGATCCAAATATGAATGGGTTATATGAAATTACGTAAAGACTACATTGTTCTGCCAGACTTCGATACAGCTCATAAACAAACTGAGCTTTAGAGACTCCCAAATGTAAATTCAGGATTCTTTTCCACTTCATAAAGGCTCATATACCACAACCTTCATTCAAGCTCAGCAGGATTCTTCTTTTTTCTCTCAGTTTCATGTTATCAAGAGCAACAAGCCACAGTATCAGAGCCGCTATAATACACAACAATAGTTTAAGTAATAATAATAATTAAAAAAGAAACAGTGAGAAGTAACATACAGAATCCCACCAATAATGTTCAGGACATCTGGGATTAAATTCAGGTAGTTTTCTGCAGCTGTTCTGCCATGTTTTTCATGCAGCAAGCATGCAAATCTTTGAACACAATTTTGAAAGTACTTTTCACTTATTTTTTTTTTTCCCCACAGCCACATGATTGTAAAGGAGACATTATTCACAAGACAAGGTTCCTAAAACACCTTATATTTTGGTAATATTAGCTAGAGCATCCGTTTTCATAATCCTGCGACAGCAGTCGTGATTTGTCATCATTAAAAAATCAAGTCTTTACAAACCTACTTTCACAGTATATTTTGCACAATAATTTTACCTGGCTTTGATGGGATACTCTAAGTATATTCTTTGCTTTGTCTCAGCTTTGAAGAACAAAGCCATTTTCCAGCTTATTTTAGGGCCTGGAAGGGACAACGCAGAACACAGCTTTGCACGGTTTCCCATTGGGTGGAGCAGAGGGAGGCTGCGCACAACTTCCCTTGGAAGTGGTAACCTTGTAGAGCTTTTTTGCTCTGAGTAGGAAACTCTTGCCAAACTTTCTCCAACACAAAAGATACAGCTCATTTTCTGCTGTTTTTCCTTGGTAAAACTTGTAGTCTTACTTTTAGCCTTTTTCATCTTAGGTGTGCCATTCTCCTCATGCAAATCGCATGTCAGGTAGCTGGATGACATTAAGTTAAGCAGACAACTAGGCCCTGATTCTGGTTATAAATTTGTAAGAAATGTATCTGGTTATACATTTATATCATGGAGGAATTCCTCTCAATATGCAGTTTCATAATGGAGAGCGAGCTCAGGTTGGGGACCACAGTGTGCCTTGGCATGACCTCAAAGGACAAAGATTAAGTTGAAGTGTTGTCCTTCAGGATGGCACTGCCTTTGGTCTGGCTGCAGACTGTGTGTGTATGTCCTATGCATGTCTGAGAGGATGATCAGCCTGTCTGCATGTGCTTTAGACCGTCTCTGGCTGGGAGGGACAGCTGAAGCTCTTCTATCTCAGAGCAGCCCTGATTGAACAGAAGAGCTGGGCAAGGTGAGCTGATGGACTGTCATTTTCATCCTCCCATTGTAAAGCTACAACCACACCACTAAACCAGCTCTAGGGCATCTTTATACATGGAGACAGATTGTATTAAAGAACCACTCTGTCTAACTTTACTCGTTTATTCAGCCTCCTTAGGTCAGCAGAAGGACTACTTAAGGAAGTGTAATTTTGGACAACGTCCTCATGGCGGGAGCAACTTTAAAACTGATCTTCTCTACCTGACTGCTTTGTGGAACACAGCTCAGTTGTATCTCTTTGCCTCTTAGAGATGTTTTACTTTTTAAAATTTAGATACTGAATTTAGGCAGCACGACACATGACATTTATGCAAAGTGATATTATTTCTCATATTTTCCCTAAACTCAAAAATTCTGGCATTGATTCCTTGCTTACTTCCCACTGCATTAAACTTGTACTTCTCAGATACTGACAGCCATGTACATAAGGTGAATGGAGATTGAGACAATTGTCAATCTATCTAGTAGAAGTGCTGGTTCCTAAAAGTTTTTGGGCAGGCTCCATTCTGACGTTGTTAAGAACTGCTATTATACTCAATTAAACATTTTCCTTGCTCACTCTTTGATAGCTTTTTATGTTGGGGAAGAGTGGAATAAAGTAAAAATAAAGTATATTTTAAAATGAACACAAGCAGCTCCATTTGCATTTGAAAAATTAAATACACAGGAGAGAAATAGGTTAATGTTTGCATTGACAATCTATTTTGGCACAAACCATGCAAAATCACATGGAATAAGTTCATATGTCTAAAGGAAACTCCTGCAGACACACCAAACTCAAGCAAATGAGTTAAATACTCACAGAAGAGATTCATATAGCGCTCAGTGGAGACGTAAGTCAACCAGAGACTTTGCTTAACACTGTGACTTCACAGTCAGAGAATAAGGAGCAGTATAAGAACACTGGTGAGGCTAGAGACATCAACATTTTGAAATCCTGACTTTGGTCAATGTTTCTGAAGTCATGGGGTCTTGTTCAGCAATCTGGAATAGCTACAGCACCTCTAAAAAGCCTGCAACATGCTATGCAGATGGGTCTGCATGAAGTTAATGCTGAATTGAATTAATTTGCATAACATTAGTTCTCACAGACTAGTAAGTGTTTTTCCATTCCTTTGTACATTGTAATTCCAGACAGACATTCATTTTTTTGTCAACTACAACTTCCCTTCAATATATCCACGGCTCCATGTCTGACCATCGCTCTCGAATGAACAGTTTTCATCGTTTCTATTGAGTCAGCACTTGAGATCAGAGACCTCATCAAAATCTGTTGGTTTTTGTGTTGTTTCTACTTCCTTTAACACATATGTCACACTGTGATTGCATTACCCTTAGTAAATGTCCCCTTCAATTCTACCCTGTGTCTTTCTAGCAGGACACAGCTAGAGAGCTGAGTGGACCTGATCCAGGGGAGAGAGAAGAAAAGGGGAAGAACTGAAAAAAGAACAAGTGAAACTTTCTGCACAGTGAGTTACTTCCCCTCATGCAAAACACAGGAGAAGGCCATAGCTGGCCAAGATACCGAGCAAAAAATTAAAGTGAAAGAGACAGAAGAGAGACCTGAGTCTCTGAATAGAGTCGTAATGGTGCTTCTAGCACAAAGGATGGACATAAGATGGGTAGTCAGGAAGCACAGAGGAGCATGTCTGAAAAACAAAATTTGCAAAGGAACTGATACTATTTTTCCAGGGCAACGGCGTTAAGATTTTCCATAATCCATCTGCAAGGTTATAACTTGTCCCATATACAATAAATATTTATTATTTTTGTGCAGCCTCTGTGTTTGTTAGGAGGAGGGACAAGTTTTAAATGAATACCCTGAGATACGCTGCTGCCTATATCAGAAGGACATTTACAGGACCCCAAGAAATCAGATGTTCAGTGTCAAAGATTAAGCAACATGTAAAGGGTAAGCTGGATACATGATGATCATCTTGCACTATGTACCCAGGAGTGAAGTGCTCGTCTTCCCCACTCCAGGAGGATCTGTCATAGCTGCAGTTAAGGCTCTGCGCATGCAAATGTAGTTGCAAGACAGGTCAGCAAGAAAGCCTGGCTAGCGAGGTCTGTCACCAGATCTTCAGGGAGCATCTGACAGACCTGGTGATGCAGGAGATGATGGCTCATCTCTTCAAGGAAGGCAACCATTTGAACCACCCCCCTCCCTCCCTGGGAAAATCTGAATTAGAAAATGTGGGAAGTTGGGGAGTGAAAGTCAAACAACATAAAGGAAGAGAGAAACAGAAGGTTATGCCTAGTGCCAAAAGGAAGAAAAAGACTAAGCCTTAAGCTAAGAAGGGGGGAAAGGCCAGGTCTGTGTTCACGGGGAAGAGAAAGAAAAAGGTTTCAGCACAAAATCAAAAGGAAGGAAAAGGACAAGCTGAAAGCCAGAGAGGGAGAGAGGGCAGAGATAAAGTCAGAAAAAAGAAAGAAGTACAGTGTGTTAACAGAGAGTCTGATGAATAGGAGGCAGAATAATTCTCTCAAAAGTTAAAAATTTGATCTCCTTGTGTTTTCAACATACCCAAGCATTTCTGCAGTTAAAAACGGAAACTGGGCTAGAACACACAGAACATACTATAATCTGCTTATCTCAATACACTTGAAAGCAAACAAATCATTTGTGCCACTTTCTTGATATTACTAATACTATGTCGTTTATATCCACAAGCAAATTTTAGCAGGGCTTGGCTCTTGCTTTTAACATGGATTCAAGAAGGAAAAAATCAATTGGGGCCACAGATGTTCAAAAGTGTGAAGGGTTGTGTTCCTAGAAAGCTAGGTGTTGTTGGACAAGTGAAATGAGAGTAAAATACTAATTTGTCTTGGTGGGAAAAATAATATATTATACAATACAATGACAACTCAAATATTTACAGATGAAACAAGAAATAAAGGTGGAGATGTTGTCAGATCTAAAAATAAACAAAGAACCAACAATTTTAAATGACTAACATAAAATTACAAGAGTAAACATTCTAGCTAGAAGTCTAAATTCATCTCTGCAAAGCCAGGAATATGTACGTACCGCACATGCTGCTTGTGCAGAGTCTATTTATACCCAAGAAGAGAATACAATAAAATTCCTAGATACGTGTTTTATCCTAGCAGAAAATAGAAGGACACATAGCTCCTCTGGACGTATCTTTCAGGCATGATTTTGGATACTGCTTGATGAGAGCATGCTAATTATTGGTTTCATTGGCTGCTCCACTTACAAGCGCAGTGGGCAGACACCAGCATTAGAGAGCACTGTACAGCAGATTTCAGATGAAATGTGCCTTTATCTTCAAAGCAGCAGATTTATTGATTTCAGTAAGCAGAAAATATCTACACGGACCTTAGACAAACACAGACTCAACACAGGCTGAGAAAAAGCTGATAATTGTATTAAACTGACTGAGTTTTTGTTACATGTGTTTGGGAAATTTCCAATTACACAGAATGCCAAAAGGCCTGCCTGTGAATCTGACAGAAATCCCACAAAATTAAGCAAGATAAGTACTATATGATTTTTCTCAGACACAAATTGTTCTGTGCTGCATAAATATAAGGGCAGATCTCTGCAGCCTTGCCCGAGAAAAGTCACACTTGCATTTGTGGACCACTCTAGTATTACCAGGAATTACATGTGTACAACAGCTGCTGTACCTGGACAACACTGGCAGGACAGAGCCTATCTATGAAGCTAGGAAAAGTGCTTCAGGTCTGTCCCCCAGGAGCTCAAAATGCAGAAGCAATGGCTGTGGCTACTAGGTCTTGCTTCCTTCAGGTTCTAAACCTGTGCCTAAAAGCAGGCTTGATGGGATTAGCACATTATAAAGCTCTGTAGGGATGAATTTCAGTTCTCATTTCCAGTAAGTAATAAGAGCCTAACAAGGTTTGTGGAGCTAGTACAAGTGGAATCTTAGATGCTTTTGCTTTAGTGCGTGACCAGATGGTGGTGAGAAGAAGAGTGGTTGGGCTTCTGTGGTGGAAATTGTGACTGACTGGGTGATGAAATGAAAGCGTTTGGAAAAAGAGAGTGGGAAGACACTGGACGGCAATAGCTTGGAGCCGGAGGAGTAAGTTTGGGGTAGAGGCAGGGAAGTCTGCAACGCTACAACAAATTTCAGGAAGCTGCTGCATGTAGGAGCTGTTTCACTTGTGGCACAACTAGAAAGTAGATGCTGCAGAAGGCACATCTCTGCATGGTGGGAAGTGAGGCAGAAGGACACAAGAAGAACCAGGAAAAAAAAAAAAAAAAGAACGTCAAGAGGCTGATCATTAAATAAGCATCCTTCCTCAATCTACCAACTGAGATGGAAATCATATAGAACAAAGAAACAAATGTGGTCATGCCATTAAGTCTGTGCCATAATGTATACACCCAAGGGATTGATTTAAGTGCACATGAGGTGCTAAACTTTTCTAGTGTCTGCATACTTTTTGTGAAGATTGCATTAATTCATGTGTATGCATGTGTAATTAAATCTTAAATATGATCCCCAGAGATACAGAGGGATCTCTGTGAGCTGGGCTATTGGCTCACTGGAATTGTTTCAAATTTCAGCAGAAATACATGGAGGTGCTCACATGTACTGCTGTACACAAGCATGCCATTGTACTGGTGTGTACAGGCTGGTGAGAGGGTCTGCACACCAAAAACCCCTTTGGTGGTCCTGCCTTCAGCTGGCTGTAGAGGCAAGCCCTAGGCACAGTCCTTGGGCCATCTGTCCCCGTGACATGAAAGCACGATGTGAGTGGAAGGAGGTTCTAATCCAAGACTTGTCAAGGGAAGGGTGACTCTAATCTTAACTCCTGGCTTTGGTGGAGGGAGGAGGCCAGCTGGTATGATTAAAGGACAGAGAGTGTCAAGATCATCTGTAATTGCTATAATTTTACATTTCTTGTGCTATTTTTGCTTGTGTCACAACGTTAATGTTATTTAAAGTACACTCATTTGTTTACTCGTTTGTTTCAGAAAAGAGGCAAGGTTGTAGATTTAGGAAGAATGTCCAGATTTCTTCAGTATTCAGAGGACTTTGAATCTGAGGCTCTGGAGTGGCATGGCCAGCAATGCAGGCAGATTTGGAACCAAGGTTTTGATTTGGCTTTATACCCATCTTTTCGTGTTTCTCTTACAGGACTGGGAGCAGTGGCTAGGTTTCTTTCTTAGTTTCTTCTTTGAATCAGATGAATGAAGCAACACAAAGACTTAGATGATATCTAGCCATATATGAGGGCTTGCTCTTTCTATGCAGTCACTATTTTATATTTTAATACCTGTTAGAATGTAGTGATTACTGTAGTCCTCTATATAAGATATAAGCATATGCATCTACGCTTAAAGTGTACTGTGCTTGTTAAGGAAAATAGCTTTTATGGCTTTTGTTTATTGGTTACTGACAGTTTTATCTTTCGTGGTCTTGATGTCTCTAAGCAATGCTCACTATCCTTTACACGAGCAGCCATGAGTGCTGTGGTGGGCCCTTGTGTATCAGGTGAGGGAGAGTGGGACCTATTACTCCAGACTGCCATCCACCAGCCTCATTCAAGCCAGAAAGAGGATCTGTGAGTGGAAAGTGGAAACAGTGGTCTTCTCAGCAGAATAAAGGTAGTCTCACCAGTAGACAATAACCAAAAGGAAGTGCACATGGAAACATCCCATCACACACACCGAACTGCGGTAAAATCTCATGCAGCTGAAGGAGGTTTATGGGATCTTCAAAGCATAGCCACCCACAACTGTCATCAGACCAATCTGTGTGCCTTTCTTTAATAGAACCTTGTGTTTTTTCCCTCGTTTTTTTTGATTGGCAGGCATAAGCTCTAACCTTCATGCATGTATGTGTAAATTATAGATATATATATGAGGAGGGAAAAGATACGTTTTTCTGTTTTATCCTTCCCATGTTCTAAAATAGGATGAAGAAGCGTATGTTCCACAAAATAATTTTATTCACCTAAAAAATTGAATAAAATTCCCCCATTGTATCCCACAAGTGAAACTCACATCATGGTTGAACAATTGAGAAGAGCTGAGTGTCAGACATGATTTGCCTCATATGAAAGCCATGGTCTTACTCCCTTGAAACCAATTGCTTAACCTATTTCTGCTTCAGCAGAAATACAGCCAGGTTCATGTGAAATTTGATTGCCATGGTCTGGAGTAAAATCTTTCTTTTTGTAGATTTTTTTCTAGAGGCTGACACTTGGATGATCGTGTATGGGGTTCAGGAACCTAACTTCCATAGCTGGATGAAATGTTTTCAATAAAGACTGTATCTAGACTACTTAGAGTTTCACCTGAAGAGCACAGTTCAAATGGAATTTTCAGGTAATCATCACCCCTCACCTCTGATGAATTTGAACAGGATAAACAGAGAGCATGAGTCATTGATGTTTCTTTGAAAAATAATATATGTCGTCCCTCTCTTGTATAATTTCTTTTTCATTTGCATTCTGTGCAGCTTTTTTAGTGTAAGGTGCAGGTTAAAAATGGATTTTAAAATCTTTCTCTAAGAAATTGTTCCTGTTCAGTACAAGTGAGTGAATGAATGATGTGCTTAAGTCTGACAGGTATACACCTTAAGCTGCTACTTAAAAAGAATGTGTTCTCAAAACCACATCCATAAAAGAAGAAACACAACATGTTTCCATCCATTCAGAGACCATTGCCATTCAACAGGGATGCCTAACATATAACAGCAGCAGCTAACACTAACACAAGACATCCTCTCTATTCATCCTTTCCAGCTCCCTCTGGCACTACTCAGGTCTTCTACATACAATGTATTGGATCCAAAATCTTGCTTTGCACCATAATAGCATACACTGCTGTGTATTTTAGGCAAGAAGAGGAGGCCATTATGTTCATAACTATCAGGAGATGGAAATGCACATTATGGAACATGACAGTAAGTAATGAGGGCCAGGATCATGCCTTGGAAACATCTGTAAAAGTGTGCAGTCTCCTTAGACATTGCAAGTAGTATCTAAAGTCCCTGGACATCCGTGTATTGGAGTGTAAGGAATGAAATACTATCAAAGATGGGTGTTCTTCTTTTCCTTATTTTTTAAGGTTGTGTTAATAAAAGAATAAAGTTACCCTGAAATCCCAACAGGTCAAGGAGAACCATCACTCCAGTCATCTCAAGAGAGAGTACGAACAAAGTAAGAGAATTTGGAGCAAAGCAAGGGGATTCAGTGTCCAGATGGATTCTCCATTCTCCAACACGGCAGTCGTTTATGTCCTATAGTTGGACGGTGTTCAGAGCAATGCTCTCGAACCTGATCCTCTACCTGGCTGCCCTTGTGTGGCTGCACCAGGCTTTCCGTTGGCATCAGGGTTGACAATGTAAGCAGAAGGAACAAGTTGATAGTTAGAAATTGGGAAAAAAAAAGGAAGAAAGGGGAAAAAAAAGTAAAAAGAAAGGTCTTCCAATTGCTTATGATTTTCAGCTTGTCAAGCAATAAACAACCCCCCAGAGCTGCCAGCTCCTTCAAAATTGCCATTTTTATCCATACTGCTCCACCGAGCAGCTCGGTGTGGTACCCATAGTACCCTGACACAAAACCACAAGAGGGTGTGGTTCCTGCTTCTGCTGGGTACAGAACAGGGAAGCTATTTATTTCGGATGCATCTCTGCTCAGTGAGTCATGTTTCGACTGGAAAATTGGCCACAGCTTTCTAGCAGATCTTCATTGCCAGCAAAGCTGGCATGTTACCTAATTTCTCCCAGCTCCCTTTCTCCCACCCCCTTTCCCAGATTGGGCTGCCTTTATATTGTTAGAGCTCCTGTTTAATAATAGTCATTGTTCCATGTTAACCTTGAGAGTAGGAGAGAAAGGACAGTGAAGGGCGTAGCTGTGTGCTATAATGAGCATTTGGTGCTATAGCAGGTGGGAAAGGCTTTGGGGATCTGGGCAGATTAGAAAGAGAGGGGGCTCTAGCAGATGTTGAAGCAGGATGATGTATTGCTGTTCACTCTGGGATTCAGACAATACCAGCACAAAAGTAGAACAGGGAAATGGGGGGAAAAAATTGATCCCTTCTGATACAAACTGGGCTAGAAACCAGACATGCTTGAAAGTGAGCATTTAAAAAAGACAAATATGTTTCCAGGCCCAACACCTTCTCCTCTCTGTGACTGCCAGATTTCTTTTTTAGAGCACCTTCTCAGGTTTGATTTATTTTACATTAATTTAAGCCTTGAAGCGTTGCATACAACTTCTCCTCCTCCCTTCCTCCCCCTCCCCCTCCCCCAGGCAGAAACTGGAAATGAATGCATCCAAACTTCATCCTCTGCAACACTGGCACCTGACATTCTGTCCACATACAACAGTGGGAGGAAGGTCTGACCAACATGCCAGGGAGTGATGTTTCTTAAAAATTCAAACTATTCTACACAGCTCACATCACAACCCCCTCGAAATCTTTTAATGCAGTGATTTATAGTCTTGCTGTCTTGCACAATACAGTCAATGGCAAGACTAAACAAAACACAATTGTTAAATTGTAAATATTACCCAAAATTCTATATTAAAAAATATATGTTAAGACAGCTAAAAACAGATCTTAAATGACAAAACTTTGTCCTGTGCAGGACTGACACCTCAGAAGGCAATGGTGCATCTAATTGTAATAAATACTCTGAAGAAGATGAAAGAAAGTCAGACTTAGGTTTGACCTTGATTTTCTGGAATGCAAATCAAATTGAGATACTGGGTGCACATTACATTGAAAAGTGAATTTTTTTAGGCAGATACCTGAATATGGATATAGGACCTTAACTTTGGAGTCCCACTAGAGCTGAATATCTAGGCCTAATTTCTGTTTCTGTTTGCAAAAATGTTGTCAGGAAACTTTCATCTTTCCGAAGTTTATGAGATAATTAAAATTTTTCTCTATGAAACAATATCTGATCAGCAGATCATACACTTTTTCATTCTTTACATGTGAATAATATACAAAATCTGGGTTATTCAGTCTTGACTGGCATAGCTTTCTGCACTGGATAATGAATGCATCTGGAGTCATTACTGTAAAAGAGTTTACATCCTGCTCCATGTAGCCAGTGGGCCAGGACAGTGGATAGTGAGGAACAGCTAAGGCCAATGCTTTCCAGAATCCCATCTCCAGCTGCCTATGATTTCTGACTCTGAAGAAATGCAAAAAGAAGGTGCAACATCAACCTTCCCCATCTGAAGAGATGCAATAAAATGACATAGGATTTTATTGTATTGTAGTGAAGTTGTCTATCAATGGCAGAAAATATTCTAATTCCTAAATATATCAACTTTCAACAACGTGTAACTGGAACACATGAAAATGAAAATGCAATCAGATTATCACTTGATAATAGTTTATAAAAATCTCAGCCATCCACACATCCAAAGCTGAGCTTGAATTAGTAAGGCATCTTCTAAAAACAATCAACCAAAGGCTTCCTCTTCTGGTAATAGATTTCTGCTGTCCTCCTCAGTTGTTGCTGATGTCCATGTGGAGGCCCTGTCAGCAGTCTGGTCCCTGAGGGCAGGAGGTGATGATCAGGAGATGTCCTCACTCCTCTTGTCTAGGGACAAAGGGATGTAGTGTCATGCATCAACCGAAGCAGGTGGTGAAACTGCCAATGAGGTTTTCTCCCTTCTTACTCATCTACAGTTCAATAACATATCTTTTGTGAGTTTAACTGGAAACAGCAATCTTTCGTCTCAGTTAGCAGATTCCAATTAAACAAAATAACATTCCATAGAAGCTCATCATCATATTTAGAGAAGGAGACTTCACAACCTCTCTGGGCAGCCTGTTCCAGTACTCTGTCACCTTCAGGGCAAATAAGTTTCATTCTCCTGTTTGTGTGGAACTTCTGTATTCCAGTTTGTGCCCATTGCCCCTTGTCCTGTCACTGCATTACCACTGAAAAGACTCCCACCCATCCATTTGAGTCCGACCCATTAGATATTTGTAAAAAGTAATGAGACCCCCTCTCAGTCTTCTCTTCTCCAGGTTGAACAGTCCCAGGTCTCTCAGCCTTTCCTCAGAAGGGAGATGCTTCAGGCCTCTCATTGTCTTTGTAGCCCTTCACTGAACTCTCTCCAGTGGTTANGGGCAAATAAGTTTCATTCTCCTGTTTGTGTGGAACTTCTGTATTCCAGTTTGTGCCCATTGCCCCTTGTCCTGTCACTGCATTACCACTGAAAAGACTCCCACTCATCCATTTGAGTCCGACCCATTAGATATTTGTAAAAAGTAATGAGACCCCCTCTCAGTCTTCTCTTCTCCAGGTTGAACAGTCCCAGGTCTCTCAGCCTTTCCTCAGAAGGGAGATGCTTCAGGCCTCTCATTGTCTTTGTAGCCCTTCACTGAACTCTCTCCAGTGGTTACCTGTCTTTCTTGAACTGGGGAGCCCAGAACTGGGCACAGTACTCTGGACGTGGCCTCACCAGAGAAGAGCAGAGGGGGAGGGTCACTTCCCTTGACCTGCTGGCCACACTTTTTTTAATGCACCCTGCTATACCATTGGCCTTCCTAGCCACCAAGGCACACTGCTGGCTCATGGCCAACCTGTTGTCCACCAGGACACTCAGGTCCTTCTCTGCAGAGCTCCTCTTCAGCAGATCATCCCCCAACCTGTACTGATGTATGCAGTTATTCCTCCCCAGGTGCAGGACTCTGCACTTGCCCTTGTTGAATCTCCTAAGGTTAATCTCTGCCCTACTCTCCAGCCTGTCCAGGTCTCACTGAATGACAGGACAGCCTTCTGGTGTGTCAGCCACTCCTCCCAGCTTTGTATCATCAGCAAACTCGCTGAGGGTGCTCTCTGTCCCTTCATGCAGGTCATTGATGTTGACACTGAAGAAGACCAGGCCCAGCACCGACCCTTATGAAACACCACTAGTTACAGGACTCCAACTAGACTGTGCTACTTATAACAACCATCTTAGCTCTGCCAGTCAACCAGTTCTCAGTCACCTCATTGTCCACTCATCTATTCCACAATTCATAAGCTTAGCTATGAGGATGTTATAGGAGCCCATGTCAAAAACCTTGCTGAAGTCAAGGTACACACCATCCACTGCTCTCCCCTCATCCACCCAGCTGGTTGTGATATTATGGAATGTTAGCAGATTGGTCAAGCAAGATTTCCCCTTGGTGAATCCATGTTGACTACTCCTGATAATCATTTTTTCTCCCAGCTGCTTGGAGATGACATCCAGAACAAGTTGCTTCATCACCTTTCAAGGGATGGAAGCATGGCCAACTGGCCTGTAGTTTCCCGGATCCTCCTTCTTGCCCTTTTTGAACACTTATGTGACATTGGCTGTCCTGTAGTATTCAGGCTCCTCTCCCATTCTCCAAGGCCTTTCAAAAATGATAGACAGTGGTTTGGCAATCACTTCTGCCAGCACCATCTGCACTCACGGATGCATCCTGCTGGGGCCCATGGATTTGTGTGCAATGATTTTGCCTACATGATCTCTGATCAGATCTGACCAGGTTTTGCCAGTATACAGCAATAAATTCTGACCAAATCTAATTGTATCTAAATGGGAAATATCAGGGGCAAATGATTAGGACATGATTAGAACTGACATTAAGAAGATGGTTAGATACAAGGAAGAAATTCTTCATGAAGAGGTGGAAGGGGTACTGGGCAACCCAGTCTGCTAGGAGATGTCCCTGCCTATGGAGGAGGTTGGAAATGGATGGACTTTAAGGTCCTTTCCAGTCCAAGCCATCCTGTGTTTCTGGGATTCTGGGATTGCTCATACAGATTCTGTGATTCTCTTGCTTCTCTCTGCAGCAATGGGATGATTCTCCAGGAAAAGCACTCATCTCCCTTTTAGGCAATAAAATATAAAACCATTGTTTTCTCTTAATATAAATACTCTGTTTTCTGGTATACTGTTGTCCCTGACCATCGGCTCCAGCTGAGGTCACTGAGGCCAAGAACTAGGACAAAACACCATCTAACATACTGCAATGCAGGAATCATGCACAGATTATGGAATTACGTGAGAAAGGAAAACTGAGAAATTTGAGGTAAAATACTGAGAGAGGAATTACAGACTCCATGGTCACAGCAGCTGCACGTGATGTGCACAGACCTTTCTGGAGGCTGTGGTCATTTGACATCTGTAGAAGTCACAGTTTAAGAAAGTGTAAGGACGAATCAGGGAGGTGACTAATTATGACTATTAAGTGGATCTCTGGACACAGCCAAAAAAAAAAAAATGTTGATTTATTGGTATGAAACACTGAGCAGAATTAAAAAAATAAACCTCTGAAATGTAAAGGAAATATGCTTCATAGTGGAGAAAAAAAATAAAACAATCTAGAAGTGCTGACTGGGAATAACAGCAAAAGACAGATGGTATAAAATGTCATCTTTAGGGATTATGTGGCATAAGGAGCTGCGCACAAAAGCAAGCTCTGAGTCCTTAAAAAGCTATTGCCAGTCACTGGGCATGCTCAGTGCCCTTAGATAGCCACATTAACTTACACTTGATGTGCTCTGGCTTTAAAAGCTGGACAATCATCTCTACCATTTAAGCTCTCTGCCCTTAGTTATCCTCAGCACTTCATCAAGCTTCCTCAGCTGCACTGTTATATATCCTCAGCAATCCAGGATATTCTGCATTATCGGGAACTTGAAAGAGGATCCTTTATCATAGTTAACAACACAAATCACTCCGCTATAGACATAACGTCCCTCCCACTACCTTGCTCATTTATTATGCAGGTTAATGAAGCTCACATGAGTTTCTTCCAGGTAGATTTGCAACATCACTGAAACATTTTTTCATCATATGAATATAAAGGGGCGGGAAAAGTATTTTTGTCTACCCACTCAAAATTATGCTCTTTTGGATGTGACTGCAAGATCGAGTCATTAACAAAACATCAATTTAAACAACTCATTAACTTAATACCATACCCAGTACTGAACTTCACGTTTGTCAAAACTGAAGTTCTCTGCGTGTTTAATTCCAAGAAGACTCTGCCTACTCCTTTTCATCTTTCTACCAACAAGGAAATACTCTAGCTACAATCAGAAACAAGCCCAGTATCATTTACATTATAATAATAAAATGTCCCATCACTAGTTCAGACATCTAGATACCATACTCCAATTGCTTATGAAGATTTAAGGAAATCTTCTTAACAACAAAGAAGATTTCCCTCCTCAGACCATCAGCTTCTAAATTCAGCTTTTTCTTTTTCCTTCACCACAGGATTTATGCACATAAAAAGAAATAAATGAATCAGCTTTTTCTCATTACACAAGAACCCAATGCTTGTTTAGATAAAATTTGTAATGCAAGTGCAGCCCTGTAGTAAACCTCTGCAACAAGTCTGTTGTATTTGCAGATCCTTTCCTAAAACACAGTGTTTTACTTATAATAGTACAGTCTTGAATATTCATGTTAGGGCTCAAAGTAAGTTGTATTTCTCATTTACGAACACAGGGCATGCAAACTTGATGATCTAGTTCAATATGCGACCTTCTCCCAGCTGGTTTCGGATTCAATGCGATGACAAAACATGATATTCAGGGATGGAGCAAAATTTGCCAGCATCACTGCAATTCTAGACATTCTGAGGAACATACCTTTAATTAGAAGTTAATTTAATTTGTGCTGGCCTTATTCTGAAAGTTTAGATCATTGTGGGTTACAACATTACATTTTTCTTAAATGGTGTGTGAATTTATTACTCACAAAATGTGCCAGATTGACAATCCTCAACCCTCCTGTATCCACAGAATGGGTGGAACAGTAACATAATCTCCTGAATGTTTTTTGGCATTGATGGGAATAATTTCAGTTGGCTTCTAATTTTGGTAGAACTAAAGTCAGTCCTCACTGCAGGAAATCACGAGATTTCCTTTTTTCACGAGAGAAATTTCACAAGAGAAATCCTCCAGAAATACTACTGAAATATATGTATTTTAGTAACTGTGAGACAGGTATTAAAAGTATCTGGAAGAGAAGGACAGGAAAAATAAGCACCCAAGTTCTCTGAATATATCTGAAAGGTGTAAAATCACCATATATCTGTTTGAAATTTTTGGTGTGAATTTTCCCACAGTGAGAGAATGCCTGGGTGGTATACTATTGGTATATCCCATTTCTATTCCCATACTACGGGGCCTGATATGCAGGGTGCAAAATGAAAAACAAAGAATGTAGACATTCTCTACAGTCATCCTTGAGTGGAAGATGACCCTGCAGAGAAATGATAATTTTGTTCCGTTTGCAAATAGTCCAGCATTCCCCCTTACTGTCTTAGAGTGTCAGATAATTGACCCAGAAATCACTTCCCCTGGAGAATCAGCAGTGACTAAGTCCCTTGTCGTTTTTTCTTGAGAATTGGGAGCAACTGAAACTGAGCAGAATATTTGGATAGGCATTCCTGAAGCTGGAGCTTCTCTGATTAATTTGAACTGAAAAAGACAGGAGAAATAGCCAGGAAGGTAAAAAAAAAAATGCAGTTGAACTTGGAGATGATGGAATGCTGTCTTCGTAGCAGAGACCCTGTCTGACACAGCAGATTTTGCAGCAGCCACAATATGCCACAATACTCTGAGTCCTTTACCACAAGGCTGCCCATTCTGAGGTCAGAATAGTTGAAGTGAATATCCACGAGAACTCCACTTCCAGAGGGAAATGATTTTAGTGAAAGCTAATGGAAACCACATTAGGAGAGTAAATTATTTTACTTCAAGCCTATGAAAACCACATTACAATGGTCAAACAATCTCAATTCAAGTCCACTGAGACCACATTAATAAAGCCATTATCAAAGTAAAACAATTTCAAATGAACTCTATTGGGATTCAGTTTTAAATGGTAACATGATTTCAATGCATGTTGAAAAAGGCCCCTTGAATGCTAATATGATGCACAGTCAAATGTACAATAAAAATTGTAGGGGGCTAAATACACTATTATTAAAAAATACAAGTATAGCCTTTTCCAAAATCTACTGATCTACTACCACTCATGTTCCATTTATTGTTTCATTTCCAAAGCATGACATGAGTTTATTAGAAAGCAATACTTATAAAATTAATTCTAAACAAAGTTGTTATGACAGCCCAAAAGATGACAACTTCATTCAGCCAATTGTGACAAGTACATATACAATATGTTAGAATGAAAACATTACAGAAAGCCCTTCTCCTTTTGCCTCTCATGTGCAAGAAAGCTGAGAAGACCACAGAATTTGTGCCTGAATTCATCTGCAAGGTAGGCTATGACAAGAAGAAGGAAGAGAAAGGGGAGCCTAAATGCATTCTTTGGAGACTGGGAAAGTGGCACATATCAAAAAAGCTGCTGTGACATCTGCCACTGTTACACGTGCACAAGAGTGTACAGACATACATATATTAGAAACTGCCTCCGATCACTTTCACCTTTCTTCTTTTATGTGTTCAGCATCCCTTGTGTTCACTCCCGCTTTAAGAAAAGAAAATTTTCAAATTTTTACTGTCAAAAACTGAGAAAGAAGACAAAACTTTTTTCTTTGTATTTCTTTTTTTAAGTAGTCCCAACCATTCATTGTTGATGCCACAGGCAAAATATTAGCAGATCCTTTTCATTTTATGCACTGACCAGCAGTGAAACTTGGAGAACAATATGCTCACCCTCTTTCAGTCTCAGGGAATCCTAAATGCTCAGCTACAAAGGAAAGTAGCTTTTGCAGAGTAAGACTGAGTCTGCTCTCACTAGAAAAAACTATCTTTTTTTGACTAAGAAAGTTCCCAGAAATGTGCATTTGAATCTCGTCAAGTACAACCTCTTGTTAAACTTGGCTCCACAGGAAAAAATACAATAGATTAATATGCAGCTGAGTGAATGACAGACAGTCTGATACCTGTCTGCTGAGCACATTCTGACATACAAGAAAGGCTGCATCAGTAGAAATAGAAAAAGTGCCTTTCTTAACTAAGTGTCCTGTGATAGCTCCTGAGCTGCCCTCTAGGCTTTCATTTCCACTACCATGAGACTTAGTAGGTATGAGCTCAGCTCTGCCTACTAAACTGAAACCTTTGGCATGCAAAACACACAAAAAAATAATTAGGCTTGAGGAGAACTCTGGCTTAAGTATTGCATACATATAGACTTAAAGCATCTATAGATTTTGGTAGTAAGGTAGAAGATTTCAGTCTGTAACTTCAGAAACTCATTCCAGGACAGCTTCACCTGCCTAAACTATGCTGCAAAGCCAGCTGTTGCTCCCCATATTTACAATCAGTGATTAATTTCAATGCATATCTTTGGGAATCTCACTCGAGTGTGACAATATTATAAGCTGGCAATAGCAGTAGTATCTCTACTGGCATAAATGACCAAAAAATCAAGTACTATGTTGAGATTCGCATCACGCTGATAAATTAGTAAAGTGCCAGCTATTAAAAAAAAGTTTCTCTGTTCAGATGGGAAGTCAAATCAAGGTTTCTAATGCATCTTTGGTTGTCAAGATGAAGTTAAGGATATTTCAAAAAAATTAAGATAGAAAGTATTTTACTTTGAGATTACTTGGGAAATATCCTGTCAGTTCTAGCATATTGAATTCCTAGGTTGCCGCTGTGGTCTTCAAGCTATTCACTAAGTTTGGTTAGGAAAGAGGGGAAAAAAATAAAGAAAAAAATGATTCCCTGACATTTCTAAATGGTATATTGTTGATAGCCAGCATGGACACACACAAAGACACACGTACACAAAATAGGATCAGACAGAGTAAAAAATAAAAACAACCCCTTTTCGCCACTCAAACTGCCGCAGAATTGTAAAACTGTAATTATCAGATTGGGTGAAATTTACCTAAATTGTGCTTTTCCCTACAAGTGTATAAATATTCAAGTTAATTCCAAACTTTGCCGGCTCTTCATTACAACTAAATGACATTAGAAAAGGGATGTGAAAGAAACATTGCAAAAATATCTCATGTTACTTGGCACTAAACCTGTCAATTAAATATAAACAGTTTTCTAAGCTACGTGTACTTCAGGGATTTGAAATGTATTTTTTTGAATGAATTACATCAGAGTAATTAAAACTAATACAATATTTTTGTATTTGTAAAAGTTCATAAGGGTCCTAGCCTTTTAATAATGAACTATGCATGATTCTTTAAAAGAAGTTATACTCCTGGTGGTAGCCAGATTTAAGTCAGAACTGCTGGTTTCCTCCATTTCTCTTACTGATATTTTAATGTAACTTTTCACTTCATCTATAACACTGTCTCTAAATAGATCCGATTCTCTAGAAAAATAACAGTTTTTCAAAATGAACATTTTTCTGCTGATTTGCCGGCTGTTTTAGTGAAACCCTCAAACTTACTCATAAGTCTGAGTGTCACCCACGGCATACTGGGTTAAGAATCATAGAATCATAGAAACACTAGGTTGGAAAGGACCTACAAGATCATCTAGTCCAACTGTCCTCCTATCACCAATACTACCCACTAAGCTACTGAATCATGTCTTGCAGCAGCTTGTCCAGATGCTTCTTGAACACCGCCAGGGATGGTGACTGCACCACCTCCCTGGGCAGGCTATTCCAGTGCCTGATCACTCTTTGAGAGAAAAAGTTTTTCCTTATATCTAATCTAAATTTCCCCTGGCACAATTTATGGCCATTCCCCCACGTTCTGTCATTAGTTATCTGGGAGAAGAGGCCGACCCCCTCCTCACCACAACCTCCCTTCAGGAATTTGCAGAATAGTCTCTGTTGATCTCAAATCCAAAATCTCCTTAGTAAGAACATAAGGTAGATATCCTAGTTTGTTTGTTTCTGGTGTTTCATTTTTTATTTTTATTATTATTTTAAAAATGTTCTTATATTTCCCAAGTAATCTCAAAGCAAATATGCACTGCAAAACCATTTAGGCAAACAGAAATATCTCTGTCAAGAAATCAACACCTCTGCTTGTATTTCTCTTTTTTTTTTTTTTTTTTTCTGCTATTACTGCTTATCAACTGAAAAATAATTATTGGAGTTTATTTAATTTAAAAGTAATATTAAAATTTTGTGTTCAAATACATGTTTTCAACAGCTTCTTTACTGGACAGAGGTGATGATTTCACACACACACATAGGCACACAAAATTATAATCACAACATAATGAAAACTAGTAAAGCAGACAGCTGACTTCACAAAATTATTTTGTGATAGAGAAAATATGAAGGAAACACAAACCACAATCTTACTCAGAGTCCAGGTGTATCACAGGACTGAGTTTTTATCCTTACATCATTTTTATGAAAGCCCTTCTTTAATTAAGTATGCACATTTTCACTACTTTTAATTATTGAAAGAAACAAGAAATTGATGCTGGTAAGAGCAATAAAAATGCAGCTGTAACTTCAGTAAGATACGAATATCTATTGTGGATTTATATTTAGAATCAGTTGCTTTTACCCACAGAAAAATTGCAACTGCTGAATTGTTACAGAAATAAATGTCTCTAAAGCAAAGTTGACTCACTCAATGTTTCTATAAAATAAACAAACAAACAAACAAACAAACGAGATCTTACTGATATAATTAAAGACTTCAGATTCATTTTGCAGGACTGTGTATTTGTATAATCCTGAGCACATGTATTTTAGGTGACTAGAAAAGAACAAACATCTACATTGGTGACTGTCAGCGCTGAAAAATTGTGGTATGGATTCTGCCATTATTTTTACCATTTAAATGCAAAGCTGGCTGAGCATCTTAGTGGTATACAAAACTTGCAATAGCTACTGCAACTTCAAAAATACCAAACTGCTAGAATTTCAGCACTGAAATAGAAGGCAGAATCTCAACGTTGAAGCATCACACTGTTGCACTTTCTTAAGATCACTCATAGAGAAAATACATACACTAGATAAGAAGTAAAAAAGACTTAGTGCAGAATTAGTAGCCCGTGGAGAGCATTTCAATAAATATTTGGACAATATTTATGTTCTTGTTGATCACTAGGGCTGGAAGAAATAGATATTGGAAGCGAAGATTTTTAAGCAACTGGTCTGGAATTTGATATTTCTCATTGGAAACATGCTCAGTAGGCACATACATTAACCTATGATAAAAGCAGAACTTAGGCCACTGTGGAAATTTACATTAGTCTTGTAAATTACAAGACTGTAAAGATATCCTCAAGCCTGGCTGCAGAAACCTCTTAAGTAATTAGGACTCTGACTACCCAACAAACCTAGACTTGGTCTGAATCTCATCAAACTCTCCCTCTATTATCAACATTTACAACTACAGATTAGAATATCGTCCTAATTTCAAACTTGGTATTCAATATCCCATTCTTAGGACTGAGTCTTCAAAAGCAAAAAGTCTACTCAAGACGAAGAAATACTTTTAGTGGCGTTGATACATTTGTACATTTGCAGATGCAGTGGTCACCACGTGGGCTGTGCCTCTGGATTGTCCCTATGAGATAATCAAACATAGGACAAAGCCTGACTGTAGAATAAGTGAATGAAGATTGAATAGGAGACACAGGATTGGGAACTATGCATGAGAAACATTGTATAAACAATGTCTAAGTGGTCATTTATTTGGGTCTTTATTTCTAAAGATAGATTTAAGAGCATAAATGAAGTGAAAGCTAGGTGAATGATCTCTTCAGGATCTTCTCTCAATGGCCACATAAAACATATTCCTCCTGTTGGAGTGGTAGGGGTAGATACTGGTATGGTTTATGTTTTAGAAGTTACTTGGTTACAATGTTCTAAGGAAAGATGAATGAAAGTTTAGGGGAAGAATACGTTCACTAACTTCTCACTTCTTGCCATGTGGATTAAATACATAAAATGAATTTGGCAGTCTCAAATCATTTTACAATCCAGTACAGCTGGATCAATTTGCCTATGAAGAGAGACAAAAATCAGGAATGAGCTTATCTGCAGAAGAGGTGCCTAACTAGTTTTGTTTGTGGGTTCGTACTCACCCTTGATTTATTTGTTGCTCTGTAAGCATCACATTTCATATAACACTTCAAAGTTTATGTTCTTCAAATAAGGTTAATACAGAGTGCCCTTATTTCCAATGAAATATTTCATTTCTTCAACAGCAAAGTCTGTTTTTTTCATATAATTTTTCCATTCCTTTCATTTTATAGAGAGTTGCATAGACATAAGAGCTACAGAGTCTGAAACATTTGGTAAGGCTGTACAAAATTACAGTTTAAGCAGTATCACTTATTAGAAGTTGTTGTCTGAACTTCTGTTTTTACCAATATTTCTTTACATATAAATATATATATATTTTTCTGCCTGCAGATTAAAAAGAGCTGAGAGAGCGCTTCCTTGGAAAAGATCCTGGCTCCCTTGTGGAGAAAGAACTGTTTCCTCCTGGATTTCTGTTGTTCAGCCCCAGCTAGTTTTTCCTTGGACTGGTCTTTGATGTTAAAAACCCTTCTTCTTATACCCATCATACTTCTGACACGTAGAAAGTGACAGTCTTTGAACTTCAAAGGTTTGCCCAAGCAAAGTGGAGAGGTTCAACTCATGGAAAAGGCAGAATTAAAAAAAAAGAGAATGGAAGGAAAAAAAACTGAAAAAGAAGAGATATATTTTTTTTTTAAAAAAGGAAGACCAGCTGGAGCATGTAAAAATCAGGTATCCTGGTTTGCCACATCACCCACACTGTTTGTGGTATTCCCATTGCAAAGTACATTATCTCTGAATTAAAAGTTTTAATTTAAGGGGTGGGCTCAAGAAGTTCTCATTCACCTGGACTGACTGCTGTAGTTGGAGTCTAAAACATGGCATAATTCATCAGTTAAAAGAACACGTGTGAAGTTAATTTAACATCTTAAATGGAGTATACTGTAGAGATGATGATATTTGAAGATAGTGAGTAAAATTATCATCTAATGCATTAACTAATTCCTCAAATTTTCTCAGAATTAAGCATTTTAATACTCCACAATATTGAGGATAACAATGATTCCTTTAATTTTGTTAAGATAGGAGCAGAAGGGGAGTATCTTTCTGACAAATGCTGGTTATCCCAAAATAAAACATTTTTTTTCAATAAATATATGTCTTTCTACTGATGTGTCTCAGTCAAATACCTTTGCATTTCTGAGGTGTAAGAGTAAGCTGAAATATTTATCCAAGTGAGGGCCACGTTAAGTAAAGTTATGACCTCGTGTGAAGCTATTTTGGAAGCCCCGCAAACAATATTCAAGGCTGCAGTTCTCTTCCCTGCTTTCACCTTCACTGTAGAGGCAGGGATTTAATCCAATATACTGTGCACCAAAAGGATATGAAAGGTCTGTGTCTTGGTCTGAAAACAGAAAGCATGTCTCTTTTCTGTTCTGGGGACCTCATCTCAGCCTGATGTGTTTGACAGACATTGAACTGGGAACTGCAATTTCCTCAGCAACCTTCCCATCACTAAATTGTGTACTTTGGTGAAGCTACCTAGAGATTACATAAACAGTACATTTCTTCTCAAGTTTTCTTTTAACTCAGCTAGAGAGTACCCTGTCCTCATGCATTGGGCACAACACAGCCTTGGTGTTTTCCACAAATGTAGTTAATCTTTATTCAATTCAAGCGATAGAAGTTATAGTTGAAGAAGGACACTTCGATAGAGATAAATTTTAGAAAACAATTTCAATTTTAGCTAACTGAAGCACTAGAATATATCTAAACAAAGATTTCTTTTACCCTTCAGCAGCACAATAGAAAAAGTATAGTACTGAACAATGTGTTGTGTATTACTGATTTAGAAAAGGATATTTCATATTTATAAATGGTATTCAAGGTCAAAAATCTGAGAGCAATATCCGACCTTCATTTGACCTCAGTGCACGGGACTGTATGTTACTGTGTGCAGGTTATTTGAACTCCTTGCTTGATATGAATTTTATGAGTCGCTGTATGCTACCAAGATGCCTCCAAACTGAATATATTATTAAAAAAAAAAAAAAAAAACACTAAAATCCTTACCTAAAATTTACTATCTGGATGTAATGTTTTAATTCTGATTGCTTGTCAGAAAGGGATGGAAATTTTTGCAATTTAAAGAATCCAGTGCAAATATTGGGCATACTTGTATATTCGGGTGTTTAGACACCTAGCCTAATCAACTTTATGTAGGCAGCTCTTTAATAATCTGAACCATAGATGCGGATTAAGTGAAAATTGGTCGAAGACCACACTAAAGCCCACAAAGCCCAACAAAAGAGGCTCAGCAGTTGTGGTTGATCTTGTGATGGACTTTTTTCAGAAGCATTCTCTCATCTGTTCATCTTAATTTTTTTTATATATATAAACAAGTTTAAGAAAACATCTCTCTTTTGTGAGCATTGCAGTATGTACATTTATTGGACACATAGCTTTTGTTTTTTTTCCTCCAAACTTCTTCAAATTACAAGCCATTTAAACCCATTATGTCCATAGATCACGCCAGTTTTTCTTATATAATGCTTATCTTGCCTCTTTGTAAACACATTATTTGTCCTTTTGTTGGCAGACTTAGACATTTTACATTATTGTACATCAAAAGAAAAACTTTGTTTTTGGCTTAGCGTTCAAGGAACTAGGGCCTTTTGCAAGGCTTCATCCCTCTTTCATATCCTGTGTCCCTCTAAGTCTACAAGCAGGTGATGCAAGGGATGACCTGGGTGCTGCTACTTCTCCAGCACCAGATATTTAGAAAGCTCATGTGCTCCCACCTAGCTTTCTCCTTTTCCTCCTCGACCAGGCCTGCGCCTATGAGGTACAACCTCTCTTTAAAAGTGCAGTCACAGTCATACTCATGAAAACAAACAAAATGTTCTATGGTTTTCTCAAAAAGTATGCTTATATCTGTGCCTAGAAAGGGTGACTTCTTAAATAATAGTCATGAATCATATCTACTTAAAGGTTAATTATCTGTTCACTGAACTCTCTTGGAAAAAACACATATATTATGATCCAAATATGAAAGAGAAAAGAATGTTATTTCATACCTGAAAAAATCTTCCCTGAAAAGAAATTCCAATTAATGACCTCATTATGGAGAAATATGATAGACCGTATCTACTTCGTGGCCAACATTTGGTTGTTGGTTGTTTTTGTTAGTTGTAGATGTATCAGGTAACTGATCTGTAGCTGTTAGCAACATGGTGTTTATGATTAATGTGATTGCAATATGAAGTGAGTGTTAGATATTACCTGGAGGCTTGGCAGGATTCATATTTTCATTCATAATACAAAAAAAAAAAA
>WBMW01001951.1:77253-103869 GCA_013396635.1 Penelope pileata
GGGAAGGGAAGGGACCTTTTATAAATATCTCATAATCTCCAAAAGGTGAGAATGAAAGAAAGAAGGAAAAGAACAGTTCTAGAGAGGTTATTCAAATGAGACAGGCCAAGGTTGACATGCTTTATTGCTATAAAAATCTTCAAATATGTGAATTTATGATTACAGTCATAGCTTATGGCTGCCCGTTTCATCATTTTGTGCTTGTGGAGATCTGCTGCTTCAGAAAACTTTTCCTACCTCATTGGCTCCACCAGGGCTAAACAACTCGTTAAGGGACCAAGGCTCCTCTGTTCAAGGCAATATTTTCAGAACTGAGTACTATACAGAGACAGTTTGACAAGCATTGGAAGGTGTTTCTTCTTTTGATTTAGTACATTTTCTACATTTTATGAGGAAGAAATTTACTTCTATGATTCTTATATGGTTACAGAAGTTGAAATATTCTGCCGTAGATTTTAGGGTTTGGTAGGATTAAGCCCTTCATATTATCTGTTGGAGCTGTCACAGATTTTATAGGGAAACTGAAACAAATATTCCTTTTTAAAAATCAGGAGTCAAAATCCTCGTTACTTTTAAAAATCTGTAAGGAAACACCTTTGTATCAGCAGTTCACAGTTACCACATCAGCCCAGGAGCATTTTGGATAAGGTGTTGCTCAGGGCAACCATGCCCACCATGATAGACACCTGCAACCAACATGGAGATGAAAATAAACAGAAGGAGATACTTTCAGATTAGACTAGCATGGCTCAAAAAAGAATGTCTGCTGGTAGAGGTGCAACACAAAAATAATCAGCGTTTCAGTGAGGAAGCTAGTGTCCTCTTCTGTCTTTTAGCAAGAGGTAGACAACATTGCCATGGTACTGACACAAGGAACTGCAGTTATTACCTTGAGTTTTTGAAAACAGCTTAATATCTACCTGTTGCCAAGTGGCTAACAAAATCTGTTTCCCAGACCTGCTATGGATTTTGTCCAATCTCCAGTATCTCAAGGTTAAGTATGAACATTTTTGGGCTGTGCAATCTAAAAATCTTATAGTTCTACTCCCACATGTTACAGTTATTAATGCAGGGAATGTGCTGAGTTAAATTGGTACAGCAAGAAGAGTGAATTTTATGAGGTATTTTAGACTCAATGATCGTGGATTGTTTTCTTCTGAGTGGGTGAATAATGCTATAAAAAGATACATTATGTTTCAAGGTCTGTCTCAGCTCAAAAAAAAATATATTTATTTATTGAATATAAACATTAAACAAAAATGTCTTGAAGAGATGAAATAGGGATAATATCACTGCAAAAGATATTTCTCTAGAGGACAATGTTGAATGTTATTGAAATAACTTGTGCATGGGCAAGAAAACCAATGAAGCTTTGTTTCACGTAAATTCGTTCTCTCTGTCACCATATGTTAGTATCAGTTCTACTGTTTTCAGTTTGACAGTTCTGTTGGGCATGATCTGGCTGGTCTGGAGTGAAGTGATCACTGGTTGTGCAGCTAGCCCGTAAAGGTGGAAAGACTGGGCAACTGCTGTTAATAGTATGGATGCATGGTGGAACTCTGACCAGTGCCTCAAGGCCAGCCCTGAGCATAGCCGAGTATGTTTTAACTGCAATGACTGACTTGCAGTTTCAGAGGTACAGTGCTTAGTCCAGTCATTTAGTCCTTCCCTCTATAATCTCAATGGAGTGAGGGCTGTCCTTTCCACACAGCTCTGATTGCCTGGTTACAATGTGAATATGTAATGGTAGTAATACAACTAATTACATTTATTCTAGATAGCAAATACTTTCCAAAATCAAGGTATCAGGTACCACTTCATCTCAATGAAACAGTATCAGTCCTTTGCATGTAGTAGCTGTACAAAAAGGTAAGGTATGCAAATGGGGCCACAGGAGGTGTCACTACATGCATGTTGCATCACAAATTGCAAATGTGAATAGTTGGAGACTTGGTTACATCACCTCCATGAACACAACTGTAATTGGCAGATGGAAGCAATTTAATTGGGGATCAAAGATGGATGTGCTAATGTTTCAATGTCTTTGATGGATATGAACTGAAATATTCAGAGGTTCAGTGTCCCCCCTCCAACATCTCATATGATATCAATTTCAAAATCCATTAAGACTCCCCTTGGTACCAATGGGATTGGCTTTCTTCATGCGTTTCAGGGCTCAGGTCAAATAAACCTGTTACCCAAGGATGTTAGGTAAATATTTGGGTATATTTTGATTTTTTTTCTGAATTAGTTATGTAGAACAACTGAACACTTACATAGAAAGATAGTCACAATAAAGTGCAAAAAAACACACGTACATGGGAACTTGTAAGCATTTTGCCAGAATGAAGCATTGCACAGAACAGAAATTTGTAGGGAAAATTTGCATTTCCAACAGAAAGGTAATGGAATAGAATTTCTGGAAAATAAATAAACAAATCCTATTTACTGCTTTAGCTTCATGTGGTAAGTTTATATTGCCAAACAAAATTGTGTAAAAATATTTGTTAGTTTTATGGAGTTGTGAAAGAACATTTTCTCTTCTGGGCTATAAGTTAAACAGAAGTTTGTGCTTTAGTCCCGCATAAGAAGCCTGAATCTCTTTAATAACTTCAGGGGTCATGCTCTTGTATTTTCAACCTAGTAATTTTCATCTGTGTCACAGTCATCCTGGCCCAATATTGTATTTACAGTATAGTTGCAAATGTTGGTTGTGGTTTTCATCCCAACTACCTGAAAGTATTCATGAAAAAAACATGTACCAAAGCATACAGCATGAAGCATTCTTACTCTGCAATGTCTACAAAACCTTGAAAACTTATAACACTAAAAATTCAATAGCTTTGTTATGAAAAGCAAAAAATCTCAATATTAAAAACAAAAAGAATACAAGCATTGTTCTAAAAATATCCTGTATTTTAAAATCTTAACTATTGTTAAACAACTTTTTAATTTTAGTTTTGTTGTTACAGTTCATTAAAAGATTTTTATTGCTTCTTTCATGGGTAGACCTGAAACATTGCTTGCTCTAGGAAGAGAGAACAATTTACAGCAACTTCATCCTTCATAGAAAGACCCATCTCAACTTCTACTTCTGCTGCATGACCTTGCTTCCACTCTCCAGCCTTGTAAAGCATGCTCATAGCTGTAAACTAAAAAGCATCAGGAAGAGAACTGAATCTTAGGTATCCATACTGATAAAATGCAAAAGCAATATCTAGTCTGTCTTTGCTCTACTGAAAAATAACTAGCTACTATTTTGCAGTTAAAATGGGCAAAGACAATTTCCAGGAGGCAGTTTCTAAGCAGCCTCTGTTTTGAAGGCTCAGATAGTTTAACAGTATGGGTTTGGATTTTTCCTTGTCCACTTGCTTCAGTGCTAGAGATTGGTCCCAGGCATTCTTAATCTGCAAGTATAAATGAAGCTGCAGTATTTAACTGACTCCAAAATGTGATCCTTCTCTAAGAGCATAACTTGACAGAGTAACCTAAAGAAACTTGCCTTTCCCTGCTTGTGAACAGAAGTCTTATGGGAGGGGGAATTCTGTTTCTTCAACTCCCAATTTTATTTCCAGTCATTTGTTTTTCTCCTGGTAAGCAATCAACATTATTTAAAAAAAAAAAAAAAAAGAATATTTTTAAAAAATATATTCCAGTAAGATTTTGTGGCTTTGATAAAATTCAAGTATCTGAGGCATAAATAAAATTTTTTTGTGTAAGTACAGACAGTAGAGATGGAAATTACCCCACTGCTGTCTTCACTTAATGCTCAGTATTTTGCACAAGTCTAATGAAAGAAAAAGTAATTTTTTGCTGTACAAATCTTATTGCTGTGCGAGTAAAATATATCTTCTAAATTTTTCTTGACATTCATAAATATTTTTCACCCTTGTCCAAAGGGACTGGGCAATATACAAATTGCTGAGATTGTAGCAAAGTGATGTGCTGAATGAAAGATAAAAGCAATCTGTGGAATGGTGTTATTGGACATTCAGGATATCAGAAATAGCTGTTTCTTACAACCATCCCTTGGCAAGCTACTTAGGACTATCTGCTCCATGAGATAAGTGGTGCAATGAGATAAACAGCAAAGGATCTGCCCTGTTGTAGTTGCCTACAGGGCAAACCATCCAGTCCACAGCTGCAGCTCTATCTTTTGGGAGGAATGTTACTGCAATTAACCAATGAAACGTTCCTCTGATGGCCTTTCACATCATAGATATTACACTAAGATCTTTACCATCATCTTTCTTTAAATAAAAAATGCCAGAGGTGGGTGTAATTCATTGTGTTAACTTAGTGTGTCTGGCTTAAATCAGGCAGATGCTTTGAGTCCTTCCAAGGCCAATGACTAGAATATGTAAGGACAAGTTCTTCTGAAGTTAAGGTATGACATACTTGAGATACTCAACGTACACACATGGTTGTGTCTTTTGTACTACTCATCCATCCTGCATCCTGGTAGGGCACAAAGTACATCAGATTCATGCTCAGGAAATGCTTGTGATGATCAGCCTTTCACCTTTCCTTTTCCGTGTTATCTCTTCATAGCCAAACAGGGTTGTAACGGTACACAGCTTCTAGCAACTGATCTGCCAAGTACCAGATCAAGTCAGAGAAACTACTAATACAAGAAAAAGGAAGGGGAAAAAAAAAAGAGAGAGGAAGAAGAAAGATATGGAAGACATGGGAAAAGTAATTTCTATGAATTAGTGAATTTGAATTAAATGAACCTCAGAGGGCCAGGGGAATTAGATATTAGTCATCTGAACTCTAACAGTTGATTTCAAAAAGTCACAGAGAAAAAGGAAATGTCAAAAAAGTTGAAAATGTGTCATTTCATCCATCCTTGAAGGTAAAACTTTTAAAGTAGTTAAATAATATTAAAGGGGAAAACCTTTTAGCAACTGCAGACTCAAATAAGGAATAGCACATACACATATATAAGTATCAACAAAAAATATCCTAACACTATGCAGCCTGCAAGTAATGCCTCCTATTTATTTCCATGGAAACTACAGCAGATACAAAGAGCACAATAACACTATTTCTTGGTACAAATTCTCAGCTATGAAACATTCTTTTTCAGAATAGACACCACCATTAGCTCTGCATTTTTGCCAGCGATGAACAAGAGCCTGTGTGCCACACTTGTAACAGTCTGCACCAGCAGAGGTGACCTCTGTCGTCACTGCTGAAATGCACCACCACTGCATCACTGTGCTCACATCCACAGTTTCATCTCCAGAAACATTCTACAAGTGTCAAGAAATGCCATTTTTTCCACAGAGCAGAATTCAGTTGCACATCTTTGCTTCATGCACACTTTCATGTCAGATGCCATTGTGTCAGACTGCCCCTCTTCTGCCATCTGTCACAAGGCAACAAAACAGAATGGAATATTGGTCGGAAGATTCAACTTCTACTGCCATACCACCAATATCTGCCTCTGACATTGTGGGCCAACATAAAAAAATACGAGACATTACATTTGGAGTAGCCTTTGTATCACAATTCACTTATGACATGGATATTCCCCTAACTCGTTCATTTACTAATAACAATAGGAGAAGAAAGCATACCCTGGACAACTAAAGAAAAGATTCAATTTTCTTTGACTAAAGATTGAATAGATCCCTAGTTTCTAGGTGTGGTCCACAGATCAGATACATTCTTGAATCTTAGTATGTGTGAATCCAGCTGTCTGCCATGATCTTTGTTGTTGTCAGCAGTCTTGACACAATGTTAGGGAAGATGGACATATTAATCGTCAGTCATCTGTCACCTACCTGGACTTTTGTATGGCTTTTGACATGGTTCCACATCACATCCTTATCTCTAAATTGGAGTGATAAGGATTTGAGGGCTGATCTACTTGATGAATAAAGAACTGGTTGGATAATTGCAGCCAGAGTGTTGTTGTCAACAGATCTATATTCAGGTGGAGGCTGGTGATGAGTAGTGACCCCTGGGGTTCCATCTTTGGATCGATGTTCTTTAACATCGCTGTCAATGGCATAGACAGTGGGATCGAGTGCGCCTTCAGCAAGTTTGTGGATAACACAGAGCTGAGTGGTATAGTTGATACAATAGAAGTAAGGGATGCCATCCAGGAGAGCAACTTGGACAAGCTTGAGAAGTGGGCTCACGAGAACCTAATGAGTTTCAAGGCCAAGTGCAAGGTGTTGCTCTTGAGTTGGGGCAATCCCAGCTATGTGTATAGACCGGGAGAAGAACTCCTTGAAAGCAGCACTGCTGAGAAGGACTTGAGGGTCCTGGTGGACAAAAAGCTGGACATAAGCCAGCAGTGTGTGCTTGCAGCATGGAAGGCCAACTGCATCTGGGGCTGCATCAAGAGAGGGGTGGTCAGTATGATGAAAGAGGTGGTTTTCCCCATCTGCTCTGATCTTATGAGGCCTCGTCTGGAGTACTGCACCCACGCCTGGGGCCTTCAGTTCAGGAAGGATGTGGAACTGTGAGTTCAGAGGAGGGCCACGAAGATGATTAGAGCTCTGGAGCATGTCTCCTATGAGGAAAGGCTGAGGGAGTTGTCCCTGTTCAGTATGGAGAAGAGAAGGCTCTGTGGAGACCTCATTGTGACATTCCAGCACTTAAAAGGATCTCATAAGCAGGAGGTAAGCTGACTTTTTACACACACACATAGTGATAGGACAAGAGGCAATGGTTTTAAACTGAAAGAGAGGAGATTTAGATTAAATGTTAAGAGGAAATTCTTTACTCAGAGAGTGGTGAGGCATTGGCACAGGATGCCCAGTGAAGCTGTGGATGCCCCATCCCTAGAGGTGCTCAAGGCCAGGTGGGATGGGGCCCTGGGCAGCCTTATCTGATGGGTGGCAGCCCTGCCTATGGCAGTGGGTGGGAACTAAATGATTCTAAGTTGCCTTCCAACCCAGGCCACTCTGTGATTTTATGATTGTACCAGATGATGCCCAGTCTCTCCTTATTACATATATTGTATCAAGTCATGCTTGTATCTGTGGACAATGCATTCAATACCTTGGGCCCCAGCCTCTTTCTGTGGACAGTCTTACACAAAAGATGAAACTAACAACTGCATTTCAAAAATCAATGATTTTGCAACTACTGATTTTTTTAGAAAAATTTTAAAGACAAGAATTAGGACAGTATCATGATTACATCTAGGTTTATAGAATAAACTTCCACAGAGGATCATTAACTTCCAGTCTTTGAGAACTGTTTTTTATACACTGAAGAATTAAAGGGCACTAATTACGGAAGAAAACAGGGTAAACAACAAGAAAACCCTAGCAAAACAAAACATTCCACTATAAAACTCTTCTCCCTATTGGACTGAGTTGAGGTTTTTGATTCTTATTTTGTAAAATACAAAGTGATGAAAAAGAAAAAAAACAAGACGAACTCATATTGGAGTTTGACATTTAGATCAGATTATGAAGTTTACATAATAATGCACTAGCAACCTCTCTATACACTATTTTAATAAAGTTCTGAGAGACGGTCTCAGAGTATGAATATCAAGTAAATATTCCTGAATTCCATGATGGCTGATGACCTTTTAATTAAAAAAAAGAGAAATACTAAATTATGTAGAGATTATGTAGGGATCCTGGCATTACAATGACAGAGCACTTGTGAGTCTCATGCAGTTGTTATTGGCTGAGAATCTTTGATTTTCTGACAAAAGAAAGTAACTTTGGTATGTTTTTCTAGTGTGAAAACAAAATTTACAGATCTGCATGAAACCTTACAGGTACAACTGTAATTATAGGGTAAAAAAAGTCTGTTTCATAAACTAGAATGCAGGTTATAGAGAATTTTAACAGCTTCTGAATATAATTACCAAATACTGTACAACTGACATAGACCTACTAAATAAAATCAAAGACTATTAGTGAGAAATAACCACAAAATTTCTGCTGCGCAATTTTGAACACTAGTTTGGCTTTCTGTCTTTATATTTACACGTGTAGAAGAAAAATCTAAAATGTGTTTACCAGATTTAGAAAAATCAGTTATCTCATGCACATGTGAGAATCTATCAGCTACAAAAAGGCAGAGAATGCTTATTTCAAATACACTGCTTTTTGACTGAGTCTGACACAATAGTTCCTACTCCTGTGCATTGTACTTGTTAGTAGAAATGGGCTATATTTTGGAAAAAAACAGATCAACACCAGGAATACACTAGCAACACCTCTTTCATGTCATCTTGAACAAGAAAAGCAGCTCAGGCTGTGCAGTTTCCTGCATGGTTTTATTATTGCAGATAACTTTTGCAGCTAGTGGTAATAATTATGGCAGCATAAGACGGTAATAATCTACATTTGCACTTTCAGATGGGAGCATTTTGCTGTATTTTCTATTCAGGTACAAAATTATAAGCCTTTGATTATTGCCAGAATTTGCAATAATAGTGTTTTGTAGTTATCCTAACCTCAGTTCTGAGAAGACTGTAACAAAGAGCAGATAAGGTCTATTTTATGAGTCTTAGAGTCTATTCTTATACAACATTTTGCTAGTAAATAAAGACTACACTGAAAAGTGTCAGACGAAGAGGGCTAGATGGTAGGGTTCTTAAACTGCAGAGGAGGTATGAAAACAAACAGAAGTAAAAAAACCTTATCAACGTGTGTCAATCTTACTCAGCAAAAATTGTCTCAATAGAGAACAAAAGGTCAGTCCTCGAGGTCAAGTAATTCATGGTGTCTGTCAAACAAGACATTATCTCCCACATGCAGTATGTAAGTGGAATGTAATAGACATGTATTTTAAAGTTTCTTAAGTTCAAGATGAATTATTGATGTTCATATTGATGATAACAATGTCCTTGGAGCTGCTTCTGCAGAACACAATAATGATACTATGTCATTAACTTTGCTTCATAATCTTTTATTTTTTTTTCCCCCTTCTTAAGAACCTTCTAAATCAGCTACTTAAGACAAACAGCATTTCCTGAACAAAGCTTTCTTTCACTTCCTTTTTGTCGGATAGACACTTTCTTCAGCTCTGTGGATTGCTAGTGTAAGGGATCTTGAAATATTTCAGCCTCCTGCTTTGGGATTATCTAGTCTTCAACCAAACCCTGTAGCATAATTTAAACTGCTCCGAGCCTTTCTCCTTCTGCTATTTTAAGTTGGTTTTATACTATTCAAGGCATGCTTTCACAAGATAGATTCTCCCTAGACAAACTAACAAGGTACAGACAGGATGGGTTGTCTGTAAGATAGTTAGAAAGGTGACTAACAGCCCGCATTCGGAGAGTGATGAAAAATGCTTTTCTTTGTAGTCCAGCAGCTTGTCACAGGTGAGGTGTCCCAAGGATCAATACTGGACTCCACGCTGTTCAGCATGTTCATAAATAACCTGGTTGATGCGACTCCTACAACATCCTTATAGGTAAGCTTAGGAAGTGTGAGATAGATGAGTGGACAGTGAGGTGGATTGAGAACTGGCTGACTGGCAGAGCTTAGAGGGTTGTTATCAGCAGCACAGAGTCTGGTTGGAGGCCTGTAACGAGCAGTGTTCCCCCGGGATTGGTTCTGGGCTGGGTCTTCTTCAACATCTTCATCAACGACCTAGATGAAGGGACAGAGAGCATTCTCAGCAAGTTTGCTGACGATACAAAGCTGGGAGGAGTGGCCGACACACCAGCAGGCCATGCCGTCATTCAGTGAGACGTGCACAGGCTGGAGAGTTGGGCAGAGAGGAGCCTGACGAGGTTTAACAAAGGCAAGTGTAGAGTCCGGCACCTGAGGGGGAATAACTGCCTGCATCTGTACAGGCTAGGGTCTGACCTGCTGAAGAGGAGCTCTGCAGGGAAGGACCTGGGTGTCCTGGTGGACAACAGGTTGGCCACGAGCCAGCAGTGCACCCTGGCAGCCAAGAAGGCCGATGATATCTTGGGGTGCATTAAGAAGAGCATGGCCAGCAGGTCGAAGGAGGTGATCCTCCCCCTCTACTCTGCCCTGGTCAGGCCTCGCCTGGAGTACTGTGTCCAGTTCTGAGCTTCCCAGTTCAAGAAAGACAAGGAGCTTCTAGAGAGAATCCAGTGGAGGGCTACAAAGAAGATGAGGGGCCTGAAGCACCTGCTTTTTGAGGAAAGGCTGAGAGACTGCGACTGTTCAGCCTGGAGAAGAGAAGACTGAGAGGGGATCTTGTCAATGTTTATAAATCTGTAATGAGTAGGTGTGAAGTGGATGGGGTCAGTCTCTTTTCAGTGATGCCCAGCAACAGAACAAGGGGCAGTGGGCACAAATTGGACGACAGAAGTTCCATCTGAACATGAGGAAAGACTTCTTCACTGTGAAAGTAACAGCACGGGAACAGGCTACCCAGAGAGGTTGTGGAGTCTTCTTTGAAGATACTCAAAACTTGCCTGGACGCTTTCCCATGTAAAATACTATAGGGAACCTGCTTTAGTAGGGGCGATGGACTAGACAAAAAGAGACAGTCATGGCTTTGCAGAAAACTACTTGCAAAAGAGAGATTAAAATAAAAAAGTAGATTGAGATTCACAGTCCTGCACTGTTTACACAATATTATATTGAAATACAAGTATATTACTGAATTAGAGGTCAAGCTTATATTTTCTGAATTAAACAAGACTTTTAGTCTTTAAGTCAGTCAGTGAATCTCTTTACATTGATGACATTATAAACAATTTTAAGAGACCACTGTACTCAGAGCTTCACATTTTCAAATAGATATTTGCTGACATAAATTCTGCAGATTGGCTTCAGAAATCTTTTGCTTTCAGTTGATGCATGAAATTAGGACAAAATCAATTGTATTAAATGCTCCTAATACAAGGATTTTTGAAGAGTACCAATACTTTCCAAAAGGGTCCCCTTTGAGAAAGCTTGTGGACACCCTCGTGTCTGAAACAGCCCTTTCTCCATTCAGCTTTGGTCAAAAATTAATTCTCACTGTACTATTCTGTGGCTAGGAACTACATAGAGGACAAGAGGTAGTTTTTCAGCAGGCAGAAGGAACACCACAAATATCCTGAAAACTTTCCTTTCCTCAAGGAAAATTACATAATATAGCATAGTGTAACACAGTCTCTCCTGCTACACTGCCTAGCAGTAATCCTTTAGTATCTGCTATTTAATGAAAACTCTCTGTTCTCAAAGCAATCTCTGCAAAAGAGAAGTGTACCTCTGATTGTTGGACAGATGCTGTATAATTTTTATGGCTTTCTCACTCTTCTATCATTGCCTCAAGAACATGGACAGCTTGTCCAAGGGAGAGCTGACTATCATCTGTCCACGGATGATGGACTATCCTTTAGAGGAAAATATCACTCTTCCAGTCCTAATGCTGGGTTTTCTCTAACTTAAACAAAAATATATAAATCAGTTGTCTTTCTCTTCTTTGTCAGAATAGGGACTATGATCTCAGATCCGTGGAGTGTATATGATTTCTCATTCCTCATTCTGTAAAACAAATCCTAGTGGAGGATTTGGACCTATTAGAACAGATCAGAGAAACCAGGAGTCCTAAAAATCAGAAAAGATATTTCAGTTGTCCGGGGATCAGCAGAACTATCAAAGGAAAAAAAATAAAAATAAAGAGGAAGGAAAGATTGAATTACTATTTGTTCTTTCCTAAACTCATAATCTCTGCTCCATGCAGAATCACCACCACTGAGGACCTTCTTTTCCCACTCTTCCAAACCTCCCTGCTTCAGAAGGAAAACTAGCTTTTTTGCAGTCTTGGGATTTGGAAATTTAGATAAGCTTCCAAAGTTAATCTCCAAACTTTCAGAGGTTTGCTAATCACAAGTATTATTAAAACAGGTTTCGTATTTAACAGTGTCAGCTAATGTAATGTAATCCAGTTAAAGTAAGAAATGTTCCATTAATCCTACCACTGTGCAGAGTGGGGGTGCCATTAAGTAAGGAGAAGTTGGCTTTCTGAAGTGTAGAAAAAAGAACTGCCAGGTTAGATGAAGGGAAAAAAAAAAGTAGAAAAAAAGAAAACATTAATTATGGAAGGTCACACAGAACACATTGTGAAAAGTAACTATTTCTCCATCTTTTTATTAATATGTGCCTCATAAAAATAATATTTGTTGGTAACAAAAGAGGTTGTTCTTTCTTTCTAGATATACAGTTCATTGCTAAGTTCACATTTTTGTTTAGGTGTTGTATTTCCAACTTTCCTGCCTACCTCATTTCCATGAAGCAATGAAGAAAAACAAAAAAGAGCAACAAAAAACCCCTAACACACAGAATTAACATATTGTGCTCATGAAATGAAACAGAGTAGCTATCTAGGGAGCTGGAAGTCATGAGCACATGTATATACACATAATGCATAACTTGATTTATCTGTTCCCCACTTATATGGAGACACATTCTGCTTTTGGTTAAGATCTCTTATTAAACAATATTTAAATATATGAAAGTGAAGATGAAGTGTGACAGACCTTCAACAGGTTATGATGCATTCATACAGTACTATCTACATCACTTTTTATTTATTAGCCCAAATGCAGCGGACAGATTGTACAGTGTACTACATCAGCCTGGCTCCTACATTTTCTATTGATTCATATTCATGTTTAAAAAGCCCTCTTCCAAACAGAATTGTTCTCTTCCCATTATCTTCCCAAAAGTCAGGCTCATCAAGTAAATACCGTTTCACTGGCTAGTAGCCACTGGTTTTATCATGTAGAAGTTAGGACTTTTAAATCTACCGTTTAATGCGTTTTTCCCTACCTGGGATATGAAGCCAAATTGCTGTTAGCAAAAATGCCTTAGTCATTAGCTGAAAGTAAGTTTTAAAAGCATTCCATTACTCCCCCAGTGGGAAATTTCTGAATTTATTAGCATCTTTTTAATCTATATTAGAAGTACTTGAGCGCTAAAATCCTGGCGGACAAAGGGCTTTCTATATTATGTGAGTTTAATTTGCCATTTGCACCTTGTGTTGAAGAGAACAGAAGAGGGAAAGCAGTCCTACTTACAGTCAGTAGACTGAGAATAAACTGTAGTTGGTTGTTCATTCTAAATTAGGTATTAATAAACCCGTGTTTACATTATTACACTTGTTTGATACACCCAAAAATAAATGGACTCGTGCCTATTTTTGTGCAGATTTGAAGAAATGTAAACATTCCTCGAAAGTAGATAACTGAGATAAGAAAATAATATTTTTCCTGGTTAGAAGAGGAGGGTGAATGATTCAGTCTTGTGCTGTTATCCAGGGAAAATTTCTACTGAAGTCAACGGCTAATTTTTCCTTAAAAATTTCACTGTTTTATTTACGATATATTACAGCATTTGTAGCTGAGAAGTTCATAATACATGTTCTAGTGAAAGAATTTTCAGAGTACTAGTTTTATTATGGTTTTTTGTTTTGGTTATACCTTTAAACTTTGTGTTGTTCTTTTCTCTTTTTTTTTTCTTTCTTTTTTTTTTTTTAAGAGGATTAAACCTACTCAAACCTTGCAAGAATTTTAAAGCAAAGCTCAAACCAGGTATCTTTAGGAGTAGAACAGTCAGATTGAGTAATTCCATCTCACTCCTTAATCCTCAACAGATTTTCAGACTTTCAGCATCTCATTAGGACTGGAAATTGGGCTGACTGGAAGTTGAAAATTAGATTATAACTTTAAGATACGTCCCTTCATTACCTTCTATGGAACCACATTCCCCTGGAGATACTCATGAAGGATTTATGAATTATAAAAGTCATGGTCCCTCTGTATTTCTGATATAACGTAGAACATTTAGGCTGTTCTTTCTTCTTCAGGGTCCATTGATTTCAATGCGTATTGCCTGTTCAGAGCTGGATGCAAATGTCACCCATTTCTGAGACCAGATTTCATCCTCATTTAAAATGCCATCCCTGGGGTAACTACATCACTAAAGTGAATCTAGTTATCCCTAACTAACTGGCTGTTAAGTAGCCCTTAGTATGATGGAACCTTGCAAACTGAGTTCCATGAGAATCTTTTCAAATGCATTTCTCAAGGATGTAGGAATAATTATGGGCTTCGAGAGATGGGCTGGATCAGGCAGTAATAACTACATGTGAAACTGCTGAGGGTAGCTTGTACGTGTCACAAACAACAGCGAAAGAAAAATATCATAGAAAGGAAAATACCAGTCACCATTCTATTCACTTTTCTTGTGTGCTCTATCTTCTTATGCATTGTGCACTCACATGTTTTGCTTGTGAGTTTGCTCCCGTGTTTCTGGCACTTCGTACAACCTAGTAGATGGACACGGAGAAAGACGGATAGATTTCAGAGAGGTGCCACAAAGTGGCACCAGAAAAGTGGTAGAGGAAATAAAAAGCAAAGAAAAAACAATGCTCCACTCCACCCCACCCCTCAAAAGAAGGATTGAGCTAGTCTAAAGTGCTTTCATGCAAAATCTGAAGAGAAGTCACCTGGATCTGACATTCATCTCAAGGGACAAAGATTTATGAAACTGAGCCCCAGGTATATGCCAATGCAATGGAAATGAAAAAGCAAAGCACAATGGTGCCTGCAGCAAGCACTATACTCGCATATCAGAGACAGCTTCTGAAGATTTCCCTAGCAGCTCAATAACTACTCCAACTAGCCATTTGAAAAGTCAGATATAAATTTCATAAAGCATAAATAGTGTGCTACTCCCCAGATATCTCAAAAAAAAAAAAAAAAACCACTGGTAAATGGCAGACATCTTTAGAGATAGCAGAACTGTACAAATTTTAATCACTGTACTGGTTGTTTAGAGACTGCAGTGATAAGAATATGAATCCCTATAACTTAAATGAGAATGTTACAAAATTGAGTCTAAAGGTGGATTTCTCCAAAAATCTCCAAAGGGATTCCAAAACTGGAATCTTTTAGTTAAAAGAATAGCAACCTACTTACACACCTGTGTCCTGTCTGGAGGACTCCTTCCTGGCTGTTGTAACCAGGGCACTGTAGTCACACAGCAGTGTATACAGACTGGGAAAGTTTCTGGGAGATTTATTTAAAAAAGGGAGTGGATATTAAATCTATACACAGAGAAAGTATTTGAAATTACTCAATATTCTCATGTGATGATCTATCTCATTAATCATTTCTGAGTTCTGATAAAAACATTTAGAACAATGTATATTAGAAAGAGAAGCTACTACAATGTAATTGCAATTAGTGAACTTTTACAAATCAAACGAAACTGAGTACTTTCTGAGGCAGACTAGTCTGAATCAGAGTGCACATTTTTTAATATATTGAGTGAACAAATTAAAATACAGGGGGAGAAAGCACGAATGCAATAGCTCCATCTGCTATCACATAAAATCTCCAAGAACTAAAACTGTTGAAAATGTTGCTTAGGCTGAATATTTTCCACGTTTCAGGGCAGACATTATATGATCTCCCCTCATACAGCAGTTAAACAAAAAAGAAAGAGTTAAATGTAGTACACCCACTGTGGGCAGGTTTCTCATTTCACTGCTGAGCGTACATCTTCTCATCAATCATTTGACATACTAATGTGAAGTGAAACGTAAACAGAAGGCAAAAAGTTGGTATTCTTCCTTACAATTTAACTCCCTATAAACAAGAACAAGTAATGAAAAGGACCTGGGAAGCAACTTTGATAAAGCAGGGTTCTGAGGAATATAACAAAGACTGAGCTTCCAAAAGCTATTACAGCTTCCTGGGGTGACAGAGTATTCTTGAAGGGACTATGGGGAAGGACAAGTCCTGCCTGTCCTGCCTCTTGACAGAGGAAATAAATCACCCTGCACACTTGAGGATACCTTTCCAGACTGCATGCTGGGAACTTCATTACACAAGCTGTGCCACATATTACTATGCATATTGCCACTGATTGGACATAGCCTCAAATCCGTAGCCTATTTCTGTCATAGTCTTAGGGGGAAGAAATCTGTTTTCTGCTTAAACAGATACCGACTTGGAAAGGAAAGGGGAAGGAAAAGACATTGAGCAGCCAACAGTTCTCTGTGGAAAAAGATCCCCTTGACTAATGATATGTCTAATCTACACTAACCCTGCCTCATGGTGTATGAAATGCAGTCATATTGTCATGGTTTTCGTATCCCCTTTGATCTTAACACAATTGTTGTCAAAGTGAACAGCTACTCACAGGAATGTCAGCTTCATTAGGAATGTAGAAAGTCCTTCCTCCTAGAGAGATTTCTAATGTGTCTTTGTTTTCATGTTATAAGTTTATAGAGCTGTTGCATGCCTGTCAATAACAGCATTAAAATATTAAAATAAATTTGCAAATGAAGAGTTCATTAGGGATACATATGCTCCTAACACATAATCCTAAAGCTAATATAATTTGAAAGTGTTAGGTTAGATTTAAAGATGATGAGGATGGGGGTAAAGCTGAGACAGGAATACAGTACTGTAATTTATATGTTCAAGGGAGAGAAAGGCTGCCAGTGAACCAACACAAGTTGATAAAGAGATGCTTCCTTATGATACCTGCCTTTTAAGGCATTGCTTCATACGCCACAGTGGACTAAGCTGAAATAGATGAAGTAATTCTTACTTTCAGCTGTCTTTGTAACCCAAGTTGTCACAAAGTAGACATCCCCTTAAGAAGACAACACTTTTACCCTTCTGAGGTTTACCAGAAGCCAAACCTCAGCTGAGAGGCAATGTGGACAGGTTGGTACATCTCCCGTTCTGAAGTTGCTTTTTCCACTGACGCAAAATACAAGCCAACATTTCTCTTTGCTTCTTTGCCTACCATCCCGACCTCCTGATTCACAGCTCAAACTAGAGCTGATTTTGCTAATGGGCTCTTTCACTGCGTATTAAGTGTCCACTGACTTTGTCCACTGTGTTAAGGAAAGGTGGTCTAATATCAAGTGGCCAGAAGCACCGTGGTTGCTATAGTGTCATCTTTTTAGTCACAACATAAAATTAATGAACCAAAGGAAACAAAATTAATGAAGACGATCATTAGCGAGCATCCTGTGGACTGAACGTACAAATATATTAGAGGTGAGATTTTGCTAGTTCAGGATACAGTGGGAAGGGAATGTGAAGAAAGCTAAATGGTAACTAAAATAGGTCATTTTTTCCATTATAAAAATGATTTTGCTGAGGAGGGTCCTAATATCTCAATATAGGATGTACCAGTTTGATAGGTATTCAATGTGTATATATGTATATGCTAGTGTGTAAAATACGCGTTCATATCTATTTTGAAGATTGCTGTGAAGAAACTCATTTTCACAAAAAAAAATCTCTTTAAAGTAAATCTTTGAACAAACAGGATGTTGTTGTACACAGACACAAAAATAATATTTATCATATCTTGCAGCAGAGTGGTCACTGTTAAAAAAATAACGTGCATGTTTGTATTGTTTAACTACATAGCAAAATCATTTGAAACAAGTTTTGCATGGTATTTTTGCAAAAAAAATAATATAGAAATGCCAAGTGCAGCATAATAATTTCTTCTTATGAAGAATGTTATAATGAATGTGTGCAAAATGGATTTTATGAAGTTTTTGGTCAGCATCATAGGAATCTGAACTGTTGTGGGAGGATTTGATGATAATAACATGATCTTTTTGTTCATAATGGGAATTCCTATACTTTAAAATAATGCAAATTTGTCAATAAGTAATACAAAAAATCAAGTCTAGAAAAATGACTTGTGAGGCAGCATTAATACAAGATGGACTTAAAAATAGCACAGTTTTGCAAATGGATTGCTGCAGAATAACTTGTTAGAGAAAGAGCAGAGCGATAAGTGTCACTAATCGTGTTATAAAAACTTCCTTTTTTACTAACACATGACAGAGTATAAGTAACTAAAAAATCCCATAAATCAATTCCCAACATTCATTTAGAAGGAAGGGTAAATCAGGTTAGCCTTACTGCAGTTTGTTAAACAGACAGTTTTGTAGGCAGTAGTGCTAGATTCCTTGGTGTTTTCCTGAATAGAGATAACCATTCTAAGATAATTCTCTGTTTCTATCAGGTATGGCATATTTGGAAAATTTGAGAAGCCAGGTACTATCACAAAGTTCCACCCAGACAAGATGTGCATCATTTCACAGAAGTCTGTGAATACACTTCCCTTTTTATTCACTAGACAAAACAATACCTAAAATCCACTGTATGCTTTTTCCTTATTCGCTTGAAAAGATGTTCTAACAAGCTTCTTGTCTGTTGCACATATCCCACTCATTGATGTCTGCCTCTCAAGAAGACAGACAGTTATCCTTTTCTGGTAAGAGTTAAGGAAGATATCTGAGCACAGAGAACTCCACAAACCAATGAAGGAACGTTAAGAGGCAGGAAAGGTGATTACTGTTCACATTCTCTGAATGCCACAAGGGAAATAGTTTCATTCAAAAAGTGACGTATCAGTAATTTTTGTTTCACTGGGATATCATAATTCTTAGCCACATATGCATCCATAAAACCAATGTGCACATTTGTCTCTTGAGACTGGAAAAATAATGAACTAAAGTTTTGAGAGAACCTTTTTCAATGCAAATTTATTAACTAGGCAACTATTTAAATTGTGGTTACTTGATCTGTATCTGTAAATAGCCATTATCTCACTTAGATACCATTTTCTGCGTACACCAACACCTTAAAGTGTGACCTCGGCTCAAATATTAGAGTTCCGGATGTCTGTCTATTCTACCTGTGTGTGTTCACTAAAAGATAGCAAATGTAATAAATAAAATGAGAACACTAAAATATGCTCTGGAAGGCAAGGAAGAACAGCAGGTTAAAAGCTGCATGGCTGCTGTAAACAACATACAAATTAATAAAAGCATAATTCCTGTCTTTAAGTTGTCTAACAGCAATGAATCACAGTGTGCTATTACAAAATATGACTCAGTATGGCTCAGGGTGGTGATCTCTCATGACTCAGCCATGACATTATGAGATGATCGTGAGCCCTGAATCAAACTGCAAACAATGATGGAAACTGTAAAGACTCCAGCTGAAAAGTGAATTTAAGAAAAATATCCTATATCTTTGACAACCTTTATTTGAAAATGAGCGTAACTACAATCAATATTGTGTCAGCTCTGAATTTAAGAGTAAGAATATATTTACTACCTGAAACTTTCGCAGAATTTGCCACTCTACCTAGTGGCATTGGTCGTTATGGACTTGAACCCACACATTCCCTTTATTCGGTATACTAGAAAATAATGTATGTCAAGTTGTTTTCAATTTCAAAGTTATTATTGCATAAAATCATTGCAACTGTTTTATAACTAAAGAAAAGTAAATGCTTCAATAACAATAGATTTCTTATATCTCAGGACTCTTCTCTCAGTGTCTTGAAGAAATTGCTGAGCATTTTTTCCCTTGCAGAAACATCATTGTTATCATGTTTTGTAATAGCAGTTATCTTCCCCAGTCTCCTGCTTACCTTAATTAATATCTAATTTGTTCAAAGAAGAACTGCCGTCAGCTTTACTCTGAAGTAACAAACAAGACAAAACGACAAGAAAGTTCTTTTCTTCCACTAGAGACATGAGGACAATACACTACAAATGTCTTAAAAGATAACATTTTTCAGCTGATAGACTTGTTAATTTTGTGTTTGTTTTACTGAAAAACAGCAATTCTTATCTGTAACTAGAGCTAGATATGAATGATTCATTGAGAATAAACATAGATTTAGAACTGCCTTTTCTGTGCCATGGTCCAGATCAGACACTGTATCACAGAATCAATCAAGCATCCATCAGAAAGTAACTGTGGAAGTCTGTAATCCAATCTCCAGCTCAAAGAGAGACTATCATTAGAGGCAGAACAGGTTAGCTGTGGATTTCTCTAGTTGAATCTTGAAAACCTCCAAGGATAAAGATTACACAGCCTCTCTGGTCACCCCTTTAACCTGCAGTACCTCCTGGTGATGAAGCTCTTGCTGATGTCTAATATGAACCTCTCAATTCAGAACTTGTGGCCACAAGATAACCTGGTACTACCTTGTTAAATTTGGCTTTTCTGTCTTTGGAACCGCACTTCACATCATTTTCTGCTGGTATTAGACCATGCCGCTGTCTTCTTTTTCCCAAACTAGCCAAGCCCTGTTCAGCATGCTGCCTAGCTCAGAATCCCACTCAGCTACCTTTCGGGGACTAAGGATGGATGTTCTGCCTTGTGTCCAACACTCACCCTAATTCAGTGTCATCTGCAAACCTGCTGAGTGTGCACTCTTTGCTATCACACCAATTACTCTATTATTCACTATGGGACTTAGCATAGACCTCTTGTGTACCCTGTTTCACTGGCTGACAGCTGGCACCAGCCCATTTGTTGCTACACTACATGACTGGCAGCCTAGCAAAATTTTAACCCACCTGAGTCCTCTCATCTGTTGTCTGTTTTGCAGATGAATGCAGTGGGAAATGATATCAAGGCAGGGAACATGCGCTTCTCCTGCCCTTGTTCTCATCTAATTGCGGAAGGCAATCAGATTGAATTACCAGAGCTTCTCTTTGGTAAATGAACACTGACTATTCCTAATTACTTTTCTTCAATTTCACATCCTTGGAAAGAGATTTGAAGAGGACATTTCAGGCCTGAGGTGTGGCTGAAAGTGCTGTATTTCCTAATGTCCTCCTTTTTAAAAACAGAAGTATTTCCTTTGTTTCCAGCCCTCTATCTGTAACAGTGGCGAACATCAGCTGCTCTCAAGGAGTTGAATGTGTGCAACTTAACCAAGTAGTCCCTAAATTAGTTTTGCCCTTCTGTTCCCTTCCCACTTCCTACTCAAACTGTACCAGTGCATGCAGATACCAGGGAGCAGATGATGACTGTAAAGACCAATGTAAGAAAAGGCCTTGAGTACACTGCAATGAAAGCAGGAAATCACTGGTAGGCTGGTAAAATCTGCAAATTGTAAAGAAAAACGTGGTTTTGCACTTTTTTTCATCAGGCATAAGCACTCTAGAGGTCTGGAGTCAGGTTGAACTTAGCTCAACAGTGAGCTTGACTGGATAATTTGTGGACATCAACAAAAATTTCTAAGTACTATACTGGAAAAATTTGGTCTGGTATATATACTTCACAAATGCATTCACATTAAAGATGTATTATTCTACACCTTCTCCTCCAGCTTCTCCTCCAAGACACTTATTCACACCCTTCCAATTTTTTCTCTAAGTACCTCTCGCTCTTTCACAAGGACTAAGCACTTGTCCTTAGGTGGGGGAAAGACTTAAATTAATGACAAATTAAATAACTTTTATGTATTAAAAAAAAAAATGAATGTCTCATTAAGTTCCTTTTAATGACACAAGTTTATTTTTACAGCCTAAAACCCAGCTGTTACAGGTTTTACTAAAAAAGCTAACAAAATTTATTATTTTTTTCCATACATAGTCATCTGACAAAACTACTCAAATATGCCATCAGGACAAAATATTTCATGATAAAGTCATAGGAAAGATTCACTGAAATATGCAAGATGCGGCAAAAATCATCCTGCTGAACTGAATGAAGAAATTGTTAGAGCTTTTTGATTGTGCTTGAAAATCTGTTCCATCATTTCCATTTAGAATCTCCAGTGAAATGCAGGGACAAAAGTTTTGCCCATGAGACAGAGCTGTCTCTGTGATAAAATCAATTCCAAAACTAACCAACAAAGAACTCGACTGTCGAAATAGAAAATAATTTTGACTTCCGAGTCAAAGTACATTCTAAATAAGAGCCTTCATCTACAGCTGCAAAGAAATAATTCCTCTAAAAGGCAAATTTCATACATTCACTTCTAATCTTTGAGCTCTATTCATAAATGCTTCCACTTCTTTTACTCAGTGGTAAATCTGTAGAAAATGTGTCTCCCTTTAGGAAGACAACCTTTGCAACAGGTTTTTACTAAGGAGTGTAGGTAGGATTTTGTGTACAAGTAAATTAGCATAGCTAATGAAGTCTAGCCATTTTATCACAAATGAGGATCTGACTTCTGCTGTGATAACCTCTGCTGTAGGCACTCCCTATAGCCACACTTTTTCTAAGAGACGATCAACGGTCTAACTTTTTGTCAGCATGGGGTACTCATGTTGTCCTCCTTGATGTCCAGACTCAGATACAAAACTGTTATTGGCTCATTTTGAGATATTTCCATCTAGTTCACTCTCATCCTTCCTTTTTCATTTACTTGAAACAAAATAAAAATAAACCTAAAACAGACAGACAAAAAATCAAAAACTTTACGGACTTTGGGAAAGGAATTTTTTTTCTCTCTGAATTTATCCAAAAAATTACACAGATCAAGGAAAATCAAGCTTTCCTTGTAAATGCAAGAACTTTATATTCCTGCCTTTTTGAGATAAGGAGAAATAGTTCTGAGTGAGTGATTTTAAAGAACTGTGCATGATTCATTTCATGCACATACTGCAATGACACAACATGGTGTAGGAGAGGCACACAACCTCTCAGTGCCTCAGCACACCCAGTCACCCAAGACAGTGACATTAGTCAACATCATTACTTTGATTCTGAGCTAATCTGATTTTTGTTCAGTTTCTTTGTTCTTCCCAGAAGTATTCATGCAGGAAAGAGAAATGGTCACACCAACTGAAAAATTTTCCTACTGTGCTGAGGCTGGTTGGAAAGGAGAAGTTTCTATGCCAGTAAATCACAAACTTGATTCTTACCTGAAAAGTAATAGATACATGGCTTACAATAGAATCATAGAATCATGGAATGGTTCAGGCTGGAAGGGACATTAGAGATCGTCTTGTTCCAACCCCCCTGCCATGGGCAAGGACACCTCCCACTAGACCAGGTTACTTAAAGCCCCATCCAGCCTGGCTTTGAATACTTCCAGGGAGGGGGCATCCACAACTTCTCTGGGCAACCTGTTCCAGTGTCTCACCACCCTCACAGGGAAGAATTTCTTCCTTATATCTAGTCTAAATCTACCCTCTTCCAGTTTATAACCATTACCCCTTGTCCTGTCATTACCTATCCTTGTAAAAAGTCCTTCCCCAGCTTTCCTGTAGGCCCCCTTCAGGTACTGGAAGGCTGCTATCAGGTCCCCCCGCAGCCTTCTCTTCTCCAGGCTGAAGAGTCCCAACTCTCTCAGCCTGTCCTCGTAGGGGAGGTGCTCCAGCCCTCTGATCATCCTCGTGGCCCTCCTCTGGACCCGCTCCAACAGCTCCACATCCTTCTTGTGTTGGGGGCCCCAGAACTGGACACAATACTCCAGGTGAGGTCTCACGAGAGCAGAGTAGAGGGGCAGAATCACCTCCCTCGACCTGCTGGCCACGCTTCTCTTGATGCAGCCCAGGATGCCCCGATTGGCCTTCTGGGCTGCAAGCGCACATTGCCAGCTCATGTTGAGTTTCCCACCAACACACACCCCCAAATCCTTCTCCTCAGGGCTACTCTCAAGCCATTCTCCGCCCAGCCTGTATGTGTACTTGGGATTGCTCCAACCCAGGTGCAGGACCTTGCACTTGGCTTTGTTGAACTTCATGTGGTTGGCATGGGCCCACCTCTCAAGCCTGTCCAGGTCCCTCTGGATGGCATCCCTTCCCTCTGGCGTGTCGACTGCTCCACACAGCTTGGCATCATCTGCAAACTTGCTGAGGGTGCACTCGATCCCACTGTCCATGTCGCCAACAAAGATGTTAAACAGCACCGGTCCCAGTACCGATCCCTGAGGAACACCACTTGTCACTGGTCTCCACTGGGACATTGAGCCATTGACCACCACTCTCTGAAAGCGGCCATCTCAGCCAGTTCCTTATCCATTGAGTGGTTTGTCTGTCAAATCCATATTCATCCAATTTATCAACCAGGATGTCATGCAGGACAGTGTCAAACGCCTTGCACAAGTCCAGGTAGATGACGTCGATTGCTCTCCTTTTATCCACTGTTGCTGTAACTCCATCACAGAAGGATACTAGGTTTGTCAGGCATGATTTGCCCTTGGTGAAGCCATATTGGTTACCACCAATCACCTCATCTCGATTTTCCATGTGCCTTAGTAGAGCCACCCCATTTTGTATCACTAACACACCATGACCTGTTTTGCACTGAATTTTTTCTTGCTCAGGTGTCTCGCAAACAATAGTGTTGTAAAATGACAGTGATAGTAAATATTTGCTTGCTGACAGTATTAGGTCTTCCTGAGTTGAACAGACGTTCTTAGCCTTATGATAATATTTCTGCATATGACAGCAAGCCTGTTGGTAAATGTATTTACTTCATTTTTCACGTTAGCAGTCAATGCTCTTATTTCTACCCTAATTATGTAGATTCCTATATAGATTTGATCAATCCCAGTTGCTATGACTTATCACTTAATTAAGTGGGAAGTATCCCAAATTATAATGTGAAGATTGCTGTAGCCAAAGTAAAAAAAGAGTGCGCACTAGTATGTACACAAAATTTTTAATTTTATAAAATAGTGCCTCTTCCGTACCTGAGTTTCAATAATGTCAATATTTGATGAAAGCAAAGAGGCTTTAAAATGCCATAAAATAACCCATCTTTTTGCTGAGTTTCAGGTAAAATGCTCAGGAGATTAGGAAGAGTTTACTAAAAGTTACTGCATTAATTAAAATATATTTCTTAACCTTCCTGTATTGGATGGAAAGCTTGAGAACAGGTTATAGCATCTGTGAAGTATTTTGAGCACACGTACTCTTTGCTTCTACCAGCATTATGTTCAGTTACAACAGCAAAGATTCAAAAGGCCCCTCATTGGTAGAAATCTAGATGAAACATCCAACCCAGAACATATTTTTATCTATAAGGACAGAAAATTTTAGCAATTCCATCCATATCAGAGCAGCCATTTTACTTTATGTCACTGTAAATCAACCTTGCAGTATAGAATACCATACTTCAAAGTTTCACAGAGATTGTTAGTTCGGGCTGAAGCAGACGCATACGCATTCAGAGACAGTTACTCTAACAGAAGTGATAAGCATGACTCCAATAAAACCACTATTCATCAGCAAGAGATGAGTCAATCTGCTGCTAGTTCCAATAATGTTGTAGAGATCCACTAAACAATTATAGCCAAAAAAAAAAAAAAAAAAGAAAGAAAAAGAAAAAGAAAAAAAAAACGAAACAAAAATATAATAGTGCAAGTAATGAATCAATCAATACTCCAGTACTATTTTCCTTCTTTAGGACATCTTTGGATACTGGATAACTGGACAACTATTTTTAATAGCATTGAGTAATTCCTTCATAGATGCTCTCAGAATTAGTTCCAAATAAAGAGTTGAGTACAAGGATGTCAATAGAGTGACTTAGAATAAGGTATGGGAAATTATGCTTTTTACTTCAAGTAAGTCCAACGTTTCCTACAGCATCCGTTTCTGCAAAACCTGTCAGTAGTTACCCTTAGTGGCACAATTTTGGCTGTCAGGCTGAGCATACCTTCACAACCAAAGCTAAGAACCTAATTTCCCCATTGTTTACTCAGAAATGTTGATCGTGCTTTACTATTTGGACAAATATACCAGCAATAATCTGCTTTATATTACCTCAGAGTCTGCCAGGCAAAGTGAGAAAGAGGAACATTGACAGTCGCTAGAGTACTCATCTGACAGAAAGAAGACTAATTATCAAACCAAACTTTAACCAAAGAAATTAATAACACGGCTGGAATAATAATATTATAAAATTGTTTATATCTGTCAGCTCCTCCATGGAAATAATTTTATCTGCTTTTGAGGTCCTCCTTCATCAGAGCTGAGCAGACGTTCAGCTTTCAAACTTTTGTCATGATCAGAGGACAAGACCAATGTACTTTGGCAACCGCAAAACAAAAGCTCCAAATGCTGCTCTCATATTCTTCAAGGATATTCTAAAGGTCTCATTTTCCAGCTGAAAGTCTGTCCAATATTTTACAGCTAATGAGTTGGCAATTCTAGCTTGGATACTTCTCCAGAACTTCTTAGCCAGTGGTGGCTTGTCTTTGATGAGCTTCAGAACAGAGCTTTGGGGACCTGCAAGTTTTAGGGAAATGGGTTCTGCAATTCCTTGACCTTGACACTATAAGGAAATTTGACCTTCATCAGATTGCATTCCTAGAGTGCACTGCCAAACTCTTACACCCATGATATGGATCACTCAACACATGTGCCAGCACTGTGCTGGAGAGATTTATACCTGCTAGAATTAGAAGTACTTCCAGATTTCATTTTGGAGGAGTACACAAAAATCCAACTTGGGCTGGGAATTCTGGCTGGGATCGACGTGCACAAATCCATGGGCCCTGATGGGATGCATCCGCGTGTGCTGAGGGAGCTGGCAGAGGTGATTGCCCTACCGCTCTCCATCATCTTTGACAGGTCTGGGAGAACGGGAGAAGTGCCTGAAGACTGGAGGATAGCCAATGTCACTCCGGTCTTCAAGAAGGGCAAGAAGGAGGATCCGGGAAACTACAGGCCAGTCAGCCTCACCTCTGTCCCTGGAAAGGTGATGGAACAGCTTGTTCTGGATGCCATCTCCAAGCAATTGGAAGAGAAGAAGGTTATCAGGAGTAGTCAGCATGGATTCACCAAGGGGAAATCATGTTTGACCAACCTGGTAGCCTTCTATGATAACATCACTGGCTGGGTAGATGGGGGGAGAGCAGTGGGTGTCATCTACCTTGATTTCAGCAAGGCTTTTGACATTGTCTCCCA
>WBMW01001952.1:0-16098 GCA_013396635.1 Penelope pileata
CCCCTGCAATTCTGTGATTCTCCAATTCTGTGATTTTGGTGAGCAAAAAGCTCCACCTTTTTGCTCAGCTGAACAGCTCACTGGTCTTGGTAGGAAACGAGAGTGCAGCTGGATCAGCTCCAGGCTGGAGCCAGGAGCTGGGAGGCCAGCAGGTATGTGCAACTTTTCTTGGTTGCCACTGAGCCTGCCCAGCACTGCAGGAAGGGAGGAGTGATGTGACACACCCAGGGACGTGTGGGAGAATTTTTTACAACAACGGACATGTGAGCAATCCAGCAATTATGGACAATGCAGAAATCTAAGCAGAGATGATTGGCATGAATATAACGCCGGGGTGCGTGCAGAAGATAAAGTCAGGATCCGAGGTACGTGCCGAAGACAAGGTCAGAAAACAGCCAAAAATAAGAACATCCTGAAACAAGAACGACTCCCGAATGCGATAACAGGAACTGTTTTCTCAATAACATTTCACTTCCCAACAGCTGTCAGTAACCAATTAGAAATGGACTGCTAACGTGTGTTTCACTGTCTTTAACCAATCACTAATAGCCATGTGTCTCTTGCAAGATAACAAATAATTATAAAAGAATCTGTATTAGCTGCAATAAATTGGCATTCACTTGATCATATTGGTCGTACAGTGTTTGTCCGAGCCTTCGCGGCGGACAAGGGACGCCTTGCCACTAGCAGCAAGGAGAAGGAGCAGCCCCACACGACCTGGCCTTGCTGCAGGACACTGCCTCCCTGGCAGGCACAGGTGGCACCTCGCCCCACACAGACAGCTGTCACCGCCGAAGGAGGCGGAAGGGCATCAGGGAAAACTGTGGCAGAAAGTCTAGCACAGTCTCCTTGGAACATACCAAAGCAGCGTCAGGCACCTGATAGGATAAATAACAGAAGCTGTTACACAATGGAGCTCTAATGGGATGGATACTGCTTTATGCAGGAGACAGTTTGATGTATCTGGGCCACTGCTAGCTAAATCCTCCCTGAGGTCTCCTCTTCTGTGGCTGCTCTGGCTCCAAGATTAATCAGCTCTCTCCTTTTTATCAGAAAGACATGGGGCCCTTGGCTGCCTGCGTTTCCAGACACAAAGCACCAAGGCAATCAGTGCTGCCCTCCCAGTGAGAACGGAGGACGTGCGGTGGGTGCCCCAGCCCTCAGGACTGGCCCAGGGTCAGTCCTGCACCAGGTCCTGCTGCACCCTCTGCATCTCCTGCTCTCGCCACACACTCAGGCAGGTGCTGCCTGGCCCAGTGGACGCTGGGATGCGCTGACACCTACCTGGGAACAGGTGAGGTGTGTGTCATGGCCTACATGGCCAAAGCAGCATGAAGGATTTTTGCTCAGCCTCATCCTGACTTTGGAATGCTCCTGGCAAGGTGGCTTCTGCAAAGTCACAAGGTGGGAGAAAGGAGGAGAAAAAGAAACTGACCGAGAAGTGTCAAAATGCACTGCTGAAAAACACCCACAACCACCTACATGCTAGGGGAGAACACAGCAAGGGGCCCCAGAAGGACCCCAATTTTGTGCAGCTGAGGCATGAACCAGAGAACAGGTGGGCTGTCACCGGCCTGCAAGACAGGGAGGGGTGGTGGGTTGTCGGGGTCATGGGGAGGAGAGGGATGCTGGCTGACGAACAGCTGCTCATCACTCATCGTGGTGCATGAAGAGAAAGAGTTTTCAAGTGCAGATCCTAAGAATGGCTGAAAGATCGGCAGGACACCATGTCCGTGTATCCTGTGCACTCAAAGGTTCATCTGGGGAGGGAGCAAGCAACCCAAGGAGGGACCTTGCAAAGCAGCAGATGAATGGTCTGCAAGCCAGAGCCTGTGCCTGGAAGCCACCAGGATGGCCCCGGCGCTCCCCGCCAGCACGGCTCGCTGGCTGCTCGCTCCTGAGTGTCACCAGCTCCTCAGATTCACATCCTAAATACACATCTGCCAGATCTGCAAATCTGCTTTTGTCTCTGTAGAGGGGTAATCAGAGAACATCCTCCAAGAGGCAGTTTTATCTTCTTTTATTCAACTCCTTTGCTCAGATAAATCCCCTTAGTTACAGCAAGGTTTAACAGGAAAGCTGTTTCAAATGAACCCAAACATTTCTATTTCCTATATGAACATCTTCCAGCTTTAAAGCAGCTTTTTATGTGCCAGTTCCTCTTAAACAGCCTTCAGCCTGAGGCAAGCAATGACCAGCCAGGAGAGCAGGCTGCCTTCTTGTCCTGAGTTTGCAAAGGAATTGCAAAATAACTAATTAATTCTCCAGCTAATGGGGACAGAACCCTAGCTAAAGGGATTCCCCATAGTAATCATTCTAGGGAGGCTTTTGGATGTGCATTTGTACATGGAATCATCTCCCTGTTCACACTGAGATGTCATCTGTCAGCGATCGTGTAAATCCATTGGTATTCTACATTTGCAAAGAAACATTTGAAAAGAAGATCTTAGACTTGCAAAAGTTTGAAGAACAGCAACATTTTCCATCCTTAAGTAGAGAAGTGACAAAGAAATAACTGAAATCACAGTACAGCATTATATAACCATAAACATTTGCTAAGTTTAAAGAATAAAGACTACAACGCATTTATTAAATAATGGAATTTCAATAGGGGGACTTTTAGAGTTGCTTTTGTGACTTTAAAGAGAAAAGGGATGAAGAGGCCTCGTTTCTCAAGGGAGTTTGTACCTCTGCAACATGGTTGCCACCATCATTCTTTACACTGCTGAGCAGAGCTTTGTAACAGCATTTTCCACTACAAAGTCCTGTTTATACCCAATAAATAATCCTGAGAAGTTTGCTTTCTTGCTTTGAAGGTCACATCTTTCCCTAGCTGATTTCTCTTGCCAGGGATCTTCTCATTTGAGAAGATGTTCTTTTTGGTCGCTGCCTGCTGGGCCCAGCTGTCTCCACGTTGACAAGCTCTACTTGCAGTGTATTTGTGATTTGAAGTCTCCTTGCAGTTGCTCTGTGCAGCACCACGGCATTAAGACTGATTGTTTCTTTCTAGGAGAACAATAAAGGGAAGAAGAACTCTAATGCTGCAGCCCAGGACAGGCACCTGGGAGCCGAGACACATCAGCCTCTGCCCATGAAGGTGGCATCGACTGACACATTGGTTACTTGTCCCTTGCTGAGAAAGAACAGAGGTTGTTTCGGTGATGGGTTTTCTTGATGGGTTCAACCTTTCGCTTTGCAAAAATCAAAGAAATCAGAGTTAAAGAAATTAAAGTGCCTCCTAATCTGTAAGGGCAAAAACAAATTGCAGTAATCCAGAACCTCCCTCTGTATTTAGCATTGCTGCAGCCTCACCAGTGTAGTGCACAGTTCTGGGCTCCACGATTTAGAAAGCAGGTTAAGATCATAGAATGATTGGGCTGGAAGGGACCTCAAAGACCACCTAGTGCCAAGCCCTGCTGTGGGCAGGATTGCCAACTTGGAATGCTCTGGATCCTTTGGAGAGCAACAAAGCTGGTGGCAGGGCTGCGAGCGTGTCCTGCGTGGAGAGGCTGAGGACACCGGGTTTGTTAAGCCTGGAGAAAAGGGGGTTGAGGGGTGACCTCCTGGCTCCCTACAGCTGCCTGAAGGGAAAGTGGAGAGTGAGATGCATTTTCATCTCCCTGGTATTTAGTGATGGGACATGTGGGAGTGGCACAAAGCTGTGTTAGAAGAGGTTCACGTAGGACATTAGGAAAAACTTCTTTACCAAGAGGCTAGTTAGAAACCAGAGTGGACTTCCTCGAGAGGTGGTTAATGCCCTGTCCTTATCTGTAAATTGGAAACATGGTGTTAATGGTATGTTTTAACTTTGAGTTAGGCCCCAAGTAGTCTGACAGTTCAAGTTGCTAATCACTGTAAATCATTTCCTGCTGGAACTGTTCCACACGACTCTGCCTAAGTGTAGGAGGATGATGAGAGTTAGATCCCAAGCTTTTGCTGCTTATCTCCAGCAGTGTCTGTGCAGGACTGTGCATCCAGGCTGCTCCTGGCACCATCCCAGCAACAGTGGTTCTTGCTCAGCTCCACTCTTCCTTTGAGCAAAAAATCATCACCTGCCTCAGACCAAAGGACAAGAAAGGTGAATGAGTGTGGGACAGAAGGTGGATGGAGGGCACAGCCCCTGAACCAGGCTGGAAAGGGGACAGAGAGCTCCAGGCAGGATGAGGATGACTTGGGGCTGCTGCTGAAGGCAAGGGAGGACAGATACTGAGGGGAAGCACAACAGAGGCTGAGGGATGGGAACAGGGAGAGCCCCTACACCCCTGGTGGGCTGGCAGGGAGGGCAGGAAGGGAAGGCTCCTGTCACACACTCCTGGGTGACAGCTAAAGGCATCAGCCATGGCTACACCCAGGAAGGAGTAGCTGGTGGCCAGGCTTCATTATAGTGGGTTCAGTTCTTTCAAGAAAGCATTCACAGTGATGTGATTAAAGCCATCAATCTCAAGGGCACTGAGGCGACACGAGCTCCCACCTGCAGGCGTTGATACCTCCATGGTGATCCCTCCTTGTCAGGGATGCTGCACCACTGCCGAGGTCTGCACCATTCATACGCAGCCTCTGCCAAGCACACCATCCTCATTCCTGATGGCTCACCACCCTGGTTCATCATTTCAGTACCTCACAGAACAGGATGGGCCATCAATCACTGCAGACAGAGCACTTTCCTCCCCCCCTACCCTGCACAGCCAAGCACAGAGCGTGTGGCTTGGGTTTCCTCCTTCAAGAAATGTCTGGCATCGCCTGGGCCTGCACACACTGCACAAATGCAGGACTGCCATCTCCTGGGCAGCTGGGAAACTCGGTCTGCAACAGCCCCCAGAAACCAATCCTGAATAATTTTGATACCACAGGAAGCTGTGTCCATGGTGGACACTTCTCAAGGAAGAGAGACACGGACTTGGGGTGCTTCCTGAAGCAGTTACAGCATGGCCCCGCTGGGCCAGGTAACAGCTCTGGGCAGCACTGCATTCAACTCATGTGTTAGGCAGAGTGCGATGCCCTGCACTGTGCAATGCCCTGGGGCTCCCATGCAGCCATTGCTTGGGTGAAGGCCCAGCAGCTGTCTGGGCCCAGCAGGGCCCTCGCTGGGCTGCATCTCCCATTGCCCCTTTGGAGCAGTTCCATGCCCCCTAGCCTCAGGGCCACATGGGACACCAGGCCTCACCACGCGGCCCTGCACCAGAGGGACGAAGGCTCTGGCCCAGTGTGGGGCACAGAGGGCTGCAGATTCCCCCACCTCCTCGTGGGCCCTCCCGCCCCAACCTGTGCTGCAGCCCAGGTCTGCACCTGGCCCTGAGACCCAGACTCCTGCCTGCTGACATTGAACCCATTGTTCCTTCTCCTCCTCGCCTTCCCCTGCAGCCCAAGGAGGCAGGCGCAAGGGGCAAGGCCCAAGCAGCTGCTGTCTGATGAAGCTGCAAGCAACAGAAGGATGTCCTGCCCGATGCACTAGGCCATCCTCTTTCACTGGCTGCAACCCCACTCTGCTTTGAAAGTAACTCCCATAGCTCCTCTAGCTATGGCAAACCTCAACAGCAGTTCCTAAACTCACCACTAGATTTATGGCATTAATCTCAGTTCTGGAAGCAGCAGTAAATAAGGACAAGTGTAAACATAATAATGCTTTGGTTCCTCAGTAGTAGTCTATTAATGTGCAGAAGGTAGGGGGAGATCATTACTGGGAACAGAAAAGCCATGGAGGCACAGTCAGTGCTTGCAGGGACCCACATGGGACAGCCAGGTGCTCTCACATCAGCTTGCCATCCCAGGAGGGAAAAGAGGAGAAGCTGGGGAGGCAGAGATGTGATGCAGGGGGAGGCAGCCGTGCCTCACCCTGGGGAACCGAGCTCGAGGATGCCTCTCTGCTCCCTGTGGCGAGGTGGCAGCAGGAAGCCAAGCAGCCCCATGGGCTCGTGCAGCCGAGTCCGACCACGAGAGCATCCAGGGTGCAGCCGATTTCTGCTGTCACGAAAATACCATTGCCTTTCTCTGAGCATGCTGCTTGATCCCTGCATGGCATCTTGTGGAGGGACAGAGAGATGCATCTGTAGCTGTATCCAATGGTAGGCACTCTTACTCTGTTCATTAACTCCATCCTTATATCACAGCATTACCACCATTCCCAGCCTGTTAAACAACCATTTAGAAACACTTTCAGCTCCTTTCTGTGTCAGCTGGCACTGTGTTCAGTACAGTAACCGACATATTCAAAGGATACTCAAAGCGCAGACCCCTCTGTTTCTGAGACTACAAACTCCTAAAACAAATAAATATGCCCTGTGAAGTGAATTGCTTTTGCCACTCCACCAGCAGAAATTGTGTGATTCTTATTCTACTAAAATAGTCTGGTATATACATTTTCCCCTGTGATTGGCAAGATACATGTTACGGGGTCACGCATGTTACAGAAATGGATAACAACTTTGGCTCCATCACTTGAGAGCAGCACCGGTTCCAGTTTGTATGTCCATGCGTGCCAAACCCCACACCTGGATGGGAGGTGGCATGGGCGTGTGGGTCTCGCAACCAGCAGTGAGGTTGGCCAAGGGGCAGAGGGACTGGGGCAAAAAGCAGCCCTGAGAGCGAACTGCAGCTCCCATGGCTGGAGACAGGGCAGAGGCCTGAGCTTTGCCTCAGGACTGCTTTTCTCATGGCCAGCAGAGCTGTTCCAGCCTACCCTGAACTAAACGGCATTTCTTGTTAAGCTTCAACCACATTTTGGGACAGCTTCAGCATTTATATACTACATCATTTATACATAATAGGGATCATTAAGGGCCAGAAGTAACTGGAAAAGCCATTAAAATATCAAAATAAGCTGAGTTCTGCTCCTGTTTCTCACCAAAAAATCCTCCATAGAAACACAGAGACTTCTTCGTCAAAAATAAAAACTGCAGACTTGCATTTAAGGAGTAATAAAGCTTTCCACATTACATATATCTGTAGGAACATAAAACTGACATCTTCTGATACCTTGGGTTACAGTGAGATGCAGCATGAGACAAGTAATGGGAACATTCACAGCAGTGTAGAACAGGTAACACGGAGCTGTGGCAATATACCTGATTAATCATCTCCTGCATCACACCCAGGGAAGTTAATGGCAAGTTACAAACCGTCTGGGGCCCTTTCATATAGTGAAAGTGACGGGGAAAGGCCTCTGTGCTCCTGAGAGCTGGGCTACAAGCAAGCACCACTGAAGAGATCTCCATCAAACCAAAAAGGGTTTTAGTTCATTCAGTCCAAAGGGAGAGTGTAAACTTTAATTAACTCAATAGCTGTGTCGTGGTTTGACTCAGCAGATAGCTGAGTTCCACACAGTCATTCACTCACCCTCCCCCCTCCCCAAATGGGACGGGGAAGAGAAGTAGAGAGATATGCAGTAAAATGCGTGGGTTGAGATAAATGCTATTTACTAAAATAGTAAAGAGAACAAAAGAAATAACAGTACATATATATATATACAAAGAGGACACGCAGAGCAAGGGCTCACAGCCAGTGGTGACCCTTCCTCCGGCTAACCCCCTCCGTAATGAAAAAGCCCCCGGAAACCCAACCAACCAATCCCATGATGTTATATGGGATGGAATAGCTCTTTGGTCAATGTGGGTCAGCTGCCCTGGTCCTGTCCCCTCCCAGTTTCCAGCTCCTTATGCCCCCCTTAACTATTTCACTGGCAGAGGAATGCGGAACTGAGTTATGTCCTCGGCTCCGTTCAACACTGCCAGGATGTTATCAGTTTTTGTTTATCCTCTGAGGCCACAACATAGCTCCATACTAGACACTACGAGAAGCATAACTTCTGTTAGAAACTAAGACAAGCTGTCAAGAGCTTGGTGAGCTGCAGATGAATGGTGCTGGCTACAAAGCTGCTGAGCACCAGCACTACAAGGCAGCCCCGCAGTCTGGCAGGGAGCAGGAGCTCCCGCAGATGTGCTGGGGCCAGGGGAGCTCCTCGGCATGCCCACAGTAAAAACCCAAGCCCAGAAAATGGACAGCCTGGGCTGCTTGGTGTGTGATGGGTGCCTCCCACCTCCAGCGAGCTCCTAATACAGGGCTGCACTGTGGAGTTTGGGAACAGGAAGGGAAACACTGGCTCTCTCCTGGGAAGCAGTAGCACTAATGGAACAAAACCTGCTTTTTTTCTGCAGGCACAGACGAGCTTTAGTTATGACGGGGTTGCAGCTAAAGCGCGATTCCTGCCATGTAACACTCAGTACCTCCCACAGCCCTCAGCCTCTGACAGCACAGAACTAGCAACAGAGATACCACTCGGGGCACAAGAAAAGTGTGCTCTGGGTCCACAGGAAAAGGGAATCAGAATGAGCGAGAGCCCTAAACATGTTTCTGCATATCAAGCACTGCTGCCTCACCCCGCTAGCCTGCAGGTGACATAGCTGAGCTGCATCAAGTCATCTCTGACCCGCTGGGGGGAACCCACATCACCCAGTATGTGCCAGTGCATTCTTAGAGACAATACAGAAAAATGTGTGGCTATTTGGGATATACTATCACTATGGGCTTTGAGACCTTCAGATGTCAAATTCTGCGTGGGTGCAGAACATCTAACGCTCAACTGCCTTAATTCGTGTCCCAGATCTGCATTCTCCCTGCTGGGATAACAGAAATGAGTCTTTGTCCTAAGAGGAGAGTTTGAGATAACAAATCACAGAATTGCAGGGGTTGGAAGAGACCTCAAGAGGTCATCGAGCCCAATGCCCCTGCCAAAGCAGCTCCCTACAGCAGGTCACACAGGCAGGAGTCCAGATGGGTCTGGAATATCTCCAGGGAAGGAGACTCCACACCTCCCTGGGCAGCCGTCACCCGCACCGTGAAGGAGTTCTTACGCACATTTCTGCTGAACTTTGTATGTTCCAGCTTGTGGCCATTTCCCCTTGTCCTGTCCCCACAGACCACTGAAAAGAGGCTGGCCACGTCCCTTTGCCTCCCGCACTTTAGATAGTTGTAGACATTGATCAGATCTCCTCTCAATCTTCTTTTCTCAAGGCTGAACAGCCCCAGGTGTCTCAGCCTTACTTCATATGGTAGATGCTCCAGGCCCTTTACCATCTCTGTGGCCCTCCACGGGACCCTTTCCAGGAGAGGAAAGAGCCCCATGGAGGGCCACAAAGATGGTCTTCTTTGCGCTGGAGAGCCCAGAACTGTGCACAGTACTCCAGGTGAGGCCTGAGCAGGGCAGAGCAGAGGGGAGGATTGACCTTGACCTGCTGGCCACACTCTTTGTAATGGACCCCAGGATCCCGCTGGCCTTGGCCACCATGGCACACTGCTGGCTCACTGTTGTCCACCAGGACCCCCAGGTCCTTCTCTGCAGAGCTCCTCTCCAGCAGGTCATCCCCCAGCCTGTACTGATGCATCCCAGAGGACAGTCTGAGTTCTGTATTCTTGGAAAGCGCTTCAGCTCAGCATGCGAAAGGACTTCCATGGGAAAAGGAAATTTGAATGCTAAGGAATTCGGAAATTATTGTGGGGAAAGATTTTGAAAAAACAACAACAACAAAAACACAAAAAATAACAGTGTTCAGTTTGAGTGAATAAATAAAATATGGAAAAAAGCTGCACTCATATCTCAGCTTCAGGAATGTGAAGAAGTTGAGGAAAGTCACTTTGCAGAGTACAGCAAAAATAGGGGAGAGCCTTCACTATGATTTCAAAGGGAAACAAAATGCAATTTCAATGCTTCTACGAATATGTGAGGGCTAACATCTCTGCAGAATGCACACAAGGAAATGGCATATCTTCATTTGGGCTAAGGCAGGGAGGAACTGGCACTGCAGGGATCAGGAGAAGCACGACAGTTTTACAGTGACAGTGATCAGGAAGGCTCTTTGCAATGCAGCAAGGCAGCTGGGTGACTCTTGCACCTAGAAGGTTGCAAAAACCAACATGGGCTCTTAGAGACACAACACCATTGACCAACACAAGCTTGCAGCTCCTGTGAGGTGATACCTGTTCCTTGAACTCTGCACAGATGCCACACGCCACTCTAGGCGGACTGTACAGATGGTGTTGACCTTGAAACTGACCGGCCATTCGGCCTGATGGCCCAACAAAAGTTGCAAGCGTAAAGGGAATGGGTCTAGAATAAATGGGTCCTGAGCTGAGGGGTCGAGCACACACGCCAACACCAGGAGATGTGTTTGCGAAGGGCACAGCCCTTCAGCACGTGGGGTTTCCCTGTCTGCAGGAAAGCTGCAGAGGACAGTGCCATTTCCTCAGCATGGAGGTGCTCAGCCCCAGCAGCAGGTGCTCTGGGAGTCTGCAGCGGGGTTAGTCAAAGCTCCAGGCTGGGCCAGAGAACAAAAGTCTACAAACGGATGTATCTGAATGCTTGGAGCAGATGCATACATTTCTCAGCTATGTTCTGCCAGCAGGAACGTGAAGCGTTGGAGATAAACATGAAGATAAGGAAATCCAGTCCATGCTGTCAGCTTTTCACAGTGATGGCAGAGTTCACCTGCTGAAGAACTAGCCAAAATACTTAGAACTCAGGCTTGGTGGGCTGAGAGCAGCAGTTCCAGCTCTCACTTCCAGGAGCCTTGCAGGCTCACTACCAACACAGAACAAAAGTAAACCTCACAGAGGCAGCTGTGTAGAAACATCATCCTAAGTCTGTGCAGGGCAACTGCTTCTCAGTCTGTGCGCTGCTGGAGTGAGATCACACATTGAGTTCAGCCTTTTAGATAAACTGATTAATAGATAAGTAGGCTGACATTTTAAAACCAGCGTTAACTGGCAACTTTGATGCGCTGTTAAATGAACATGCTCTGTGTGCGCCTGACAGATGAGTTCCACTGCCACCTTTACACCAGAACAGGGGGCATCTGCCCACAGCTGAGCAATGTGTTTGCCCTGTGTGGGTCACCTCTACTCACTTTTCCTGAGGAAAGAGCTTACCCTTCCACTAACCTGCTCAGAAATGAAGAAGGTCACTTCAGGTGTGGAAGTCCTGCAAGAAGAGGACACCTCTTGACCTGAAAGACAGAGATGTGGGGTCTGTCATTGAGGAGATGGATAAATGGGAAATAAGACCTCTTGCTTGGCCTCAGGATTTACTTATTTTTCCCTCTCTTGGCTTCAGCTTTTTAAAACAATTGATAACACCACCAACTGTTCTATCAGGTGCCTTGCCAGCACCAGGTCACTTTTCTCTCCAGGTCAGCTCAAAGGCACGGAGCCATCCTCAGGCAGGACACTGCAGTGTGCTCATTTTGTGCAGCCCAGGGATGAGTCACAGCTGGGAAACACAGCACCCATTGGAGGCGAAAACACAGCAGTGCAACTGTGGGAGTGGGTGCAGTGGAGGCAGCCGCTTTGTGACAGCTACAGCAGGAAGGAAGCCAGCCGGCAGCAGGATGACAGCCACCAACAAAGCTCACTTGCTGTGCTCAGCAGGTGATGCAGCGACAGAAACTGCGCAGATACTCAGAAATATGCTGTATTTTGAACAAATTATACAAGAGAGCTGCTTGCTCTTCAACAATTTAATCTCTGTGATTAAATATGAATAGATAAGGGTCACTTAGGGAGGGATATTCATCCCTCTGACCACACCTAAATGCTGCAATATTTGGCAAACTTCCAGCTCTGCCACCTTGTTTCCTCCTACCAGGCTGCCTCCTGTTGTTCTGAACCACTCTCTGCAGCACTCCAGCTTGAGCTCCTCACGCCCGTGCCTGGCCATGGGAACGGGGGTGCAGAGATGAGAGCAGCAGTGCTGCATGCACTGACTTCTGCAAATACTGCATCCAGCACAACTCAAGCCACATCACATTAATGGCCTTTAGTCATGCTGTGAGCCACAAAAGCACTCAGACTTTTATCCTCCTGTTATTTCCAGCTAAAGGACTTTCTTCAGTTTTTTTACTTCAAGAGTTTGTGCTCTGTACAGTTTTGATTCTTATGAATCCAACTCCTGACCATCCTGTCTGACTCTCCTCTGCACTCAGACTCTCCCAGCCTTGTACACCATGTGATGCACTAATAAACGTGTTATTAATTGTTCTTTAGAACCAATTCCATACCTCATGAACCTTTCACCGCCGTGATATCCCCCCTCCAATAAACTGTAATCTTCTATTTAGCTAGTTACACAGTTCTTACACATCAATCTAAAAGTTTTCACAGCAATCAGATTAACTTAGCTAGCTGGAGCTAGGTGGTCAAAAACTAGCCCAGTACGAGTGACGCGTGGTTAGCCTGAGGAGGAAGAGAGGCTTCACCTTCAGGGGCCTGGCGAGAGCCTCAGCTGATGGCATACAGGGAGCACCGTACTTCTGAGTGCTTTGGCTGATGACTGCCAAGGTGGGAATGAGGGGACCCCTGCTGTTAGCACTTGTTCTCTTCAGGGCTAGAGGAAGCCACTCTGATAAGGCAGTAACTCCCATATTCCATGCAGCTGTGCATTTTTGCGGGAGATGCTCCATGGAATGATGTCACAACCGGCTGGGTAGATGAGAGGAGAGCACTGGGTGTTGTGTACCCTGACTTCAGCAAGGCTTTTGACACCATCTCCTGTAACACCCTTGTAGGTAAGCTTAGGAAGTGTGGGATAGACAAGTGGACAGTGAGGTGTGTTGAGAACTGGCTGACTGGCGGAGCTCAGAGGGCTGTGATCAGTGGCACAGAGTCTAGTTAGAATCATAAAGGTTGGAAAAGACCTCTAAGATCATCTAGTCCAACTGTCAAGGTAGAACATACTGTACATAGTTGGAGGTCTGTAGCAAGCGGTGTTACCCAGCGGTAGGTACTGGGTCCAATTTTGTTCAACATCTTCATCAGCGACCTGGACAAAGGGATGGAGTCCACCCTCAGCAAGTTTGTTGACAATATGGAGCTGGGAGGAGTGGCGGACATGCCAGAAGGCTGTGCTGCCACTCGGTGAGACCTGGACAGGCTGGAGAGTTCGGCAGAGAGGAACCAGATGAGGTTCAACATGGGCAAATGCAGAGTCCTGCACTTGGGGAGGAATAATTGGCAGGGAGGTGCTCCTCCCTCTGCTCTGCCCCAGGCTGTTCCCACCTGCAGCCCTGGGCCCAGCACTGGGTCCCCAATTCCAGGCAGATGGGAGCTGCAGGGGAGAGCCCTGAGGAGGGGGCAGGAACGGGGGGGCCTGGAGCATCTCCTGGTGGGGACAGGCTGAGAGCCCCGGGGCTGTGCAGCCCAGAGAAGGCTGAGGGGATCTGATCGGTGCCGATCCATATCTGTGGGGCAGGGGCAGGGGGAGGGAGCCGGGCTCTGTTCAGCAGTGCCCAGCACCAGGACAGGGGCAGTGAGCGCAGCCTGGAGCCGAGGGAATCCGATCTGAAGGTTAGGAAGAACAGCTGTGCTGAGAAGGAGTGGAGCCCTGGAACAGTGCCCAGAGGTGGGGGAGTCTCCTCTGGAGAGACCCAGACACCCTGGACACAATCCTGTGCCCCTGCTCTGGGGAACTGCTGTGGGCGTTGGGCCGGGGGAGCTCCAGAAGTCCCTTCCAGCGCTGTGACTCTGTGATAACGTCAGCGCACCGGGCTGTGGAACAGCCAGGCCCACCCTACAGCAGGAGGAGCCGAGCTTATCCCACACAGATGCAGCCAGAGCACTAAGGCTGCTTCCTGCCACCGTGAGGCGGCCGTGCCCAGGACAGCCCTGCAGCGCGTCCCGTGAGANAATGCTGCAATATTTGGCAAACTTCCAGCTCTGCCACCTTGTTTCCTCCTACCAGGCTGCCTCCTGTTGTTCTGAACCACTCTCTGCAGCACTCCAGCTTGAGCTCCTCACGCCCGTGCCTGGCCATGGGAACGGGGGTGCAGAGATGAGAGCAGCAGTGCTGCATGCACTGACTTCTGCAAATACTGCATCCAGCACAACTCAAGCCACATCACATTAATGGCCTTTAGTCATGCTGTGAGCCACAAAAGCACTCAGACTTTTATCCTCCTGTTATTTCCAGCTAAAGGACTTTCTTCAGTTTTTTTACTTCAAGAGTTTGTGCTCTGTACAGTTTTGATTCTTATGAATCCAACTCCTGACCATCCTGTCTGACTCTCCTCTGCACTCAGACTCTCCCAGCCTTGTACACCATGTGATGCACTAATAAACGTGTTATTAATTGTTCTTTAGAACCAATTCCATACCTCATGAACCTTTCACCGCCGTGATATCCCCCCTCCAATAAACTGTAATCTTCTATTTAGCTAGTTACACAGTTCTTACACATCAATCTAAAAGTTTTCACAGCAATCAGATTAACTTAGCTAGCTGGAGCTAGGTGGTCAAAAACTAGCCCAGTACGAGTGACGCGTGGTTAGCCTGAGGAGGAAGAGAGGCTTCACCTTCAGGGGCCTGGCGAGAGCCTCAGCTGATGGCATACAGGGAGCACCGTACTTCTGAGTGCTTTGGCTGATGACTGCCAAGGTGGGAATGAGGGGACCCCTGCTGTTAGCACTTGTTCTCTTCAGGGCTAGAGGAAGCCACTCTGATAAGGCAGTAACTCCCATATTCCATGCAGCTGTGCATTTTTGCGGGAGATGCTCCATGGAATGATGTCACAACCGGCTGGGTAGATGAGAGGAGAGCACTGGGTGTTGTGTACCCTGACTTCAGCAAGGCTTTTGACACCATCTCCTGTAACACCCTTGTAGGTAAGCTTAGGAAGTGTGGGATAGACAAGTGGACAGTGAGGTGTGTTGAGAACTGGCTGACTGGCGGAGCTCAGAGGGCTGTGATCAGTGGCACAGAGTCTAGTTAGAATCATAAAGGTTGGAAAAGACCTCTAAGATCATCTAGTCCAACTGTCAAGGTAGAACATACTGTACATAGTTGGAGGTCTGTAGCAAGCGGTGTTACCCAGCGGTAGGTACTGGGTCCAATTTTGTTCAACATCTTCATCAGCGACCTGGACAAAGGGATGGAGTCCACCCTCAGCAAGTTTGTTGACAATATGGAGCTGGGAGGAGTGGCGGACATGCCAGAAGGCTGTGCTGCCACTCGGTGAGACCTGGACAGGCTGGAGAGTTCGGCAGAGAGGAACCAGATGAGGTTCAACATGGGCAAATGCAGAGTCCTGCACTTGGGGAGGAATAATTGGCAGGGAGGTGCTCCTCCCTCTGCTCTGCCCCAGGCTGTTCCCACCTGCAGCCCTGGGCCCAGCACTGGGTCCCCAATTCCAGGCAGATGGGAGCTGCAGGGGAGAGCCCTGAGGAGGGGGCAGGAACGGGGGGGCCTGGAGCATCTCCTGGTGGGGACAGGCTGAGAGCCCCGGGGCTGTGCAGCCCAGAGAAGGCTGAGGGGATCTGATCGGTGCCGATCCATATCTGTGGGGCAGGGGCAGGGGGAGGGAGCCGGGCTCTGTTCAGCAGTGCCCAGCACCAGGACAGGGGCAGTGAGCGCAGCCTGGAGCCGAGGGAATCCGATCTGAAGGTTAGGAAGAACAGCTGTGCTGAGAAGGAGTGGAGCCCTGGAACAGTGCCCAGAGGTGGGGGAGCCTCCTCTGGAGAGACCCAGACACCCTGGACACAATCCTGTGCCCCTGCTCTGGGGAACTGCTGTGGGCGTTGGGCCGGGGGAGCTCCAGAAGTCCCTTCCAGCGCTGTGACTCTGTGATAACGTCAGCGCACCGGGCTGTGGAACAGCCAGGCCCACCCTACAGCAGGAGGAGCCGAGCTTATCCCACACAGATGCAGCCAGAGCACTAAGGCTGCTTCCTGCCACCGTGAGGCGGCCGTGCCCAGGACAGCCCTGCAGCGCGTCCCGTGAGAAGCTGCAGCCGCCGGGCTGCGCCCGTGCGGTGAGGGCTCCGGGCAGCCCCCGGTACGCACTGACATAACCGCCTCCCGTGAGGAGGGGGAAAAGAGAAAAAACAAACAAACAAAAAAAAAACACTCAGGATTAAAAAAAAAAGAAGCAGCAGCTCGCGACTTTTTGATTTTCAGCCTCTCACAGAAGCAGCGCCGGGGGGGGGAGGGGAGTTAGGGTTAGGTTGGGGACGACACCCAGCACGAGAGGCAACCACGTCCCCAGCGCGCTGCGCGCCCCGGCGCCTTTAAGAGCCGCGGGGAGGAGGGGGTGGGGGCGGGGGAAAGAGCTGCGCGCGGAGGA
>WBMW01001952.1:16141-38274 GCA_013396635.1 Penelope pileata
TCCCATTGGCCTCCGCGGGGAGGGGGCGGGCGGATAACGGGGCCACAAAATGGCGCCGCGCTCCCTGCCCCTTACATAACGCGACCTCTCACCTTGCGCGCGGTGCAAGGCAGCTTGCTAGGCCGGTGGGCGGGGCGCGGTGCCGCGATTGGCGGGCTGGGCAGCCAANGGCGGCAGAGGGTTTGGGTGCGCGCGCCGAGCCCGGCCCGGCGCCCGCCCGCGGGGGGAGGGGAATCTCCCGCCATTTTTCAATCCTCCCGCCCGGGCCCGCCGCCGCCGCGCGGGCCCCGCTATGGCGCCGCTGCTGGGCCGCAAGCCCTTCCCGTTGGCCAAGGCGCTGCCGCCGGGGGAGCCGGGGGAGCGCTTCATCATCGCGCACACGCAGGAGGCGTTCCGCAGCCGCGAGTATCCGCTCCACCGGGTGGGAGGGGGCTCTGCGCGGGGCCGAGCGCGGAACAAAGGCGGCGGGGGGGCACCGGGAAGGGTTTCTGTCAGGGCCGTGAGGAGCGGTGTCGGGGTCCCGCGAGGTCGGGCTGGCTCACGCCGCCCCGGGAGGAGCGCGGGGGGCCCGGGGAGGCGGTGACGCGGCGCAGCGCGCGGTGCTGGCGGGCAGCAGCTCCGAGAAGCGTTTTAGGTTCCAACCCCTCATTGGTGACTGAAGAAGCTGCAAGAAGCTGAGAAAAACGGCAAGCAGGCAGAGAAACCTCCGCAAACAAGCGGCCGAAAAGAGCGGGGAAGAGCTGGAGCCCGGTCCGCCGCCGCGGGAGAAGAGGCGGCCTCGGGCCCCCCCCGCCCCCGCAGCGCTCCGGGCACAGGGCGGCCCCTGCGGCCCCGGCGTCACGGGGGGACGGGGCGGTGTTGGCCGTGGGTCGGGGGAAGGAGGGGTCCCACGGACCTCCTGGGGGCAGCGGTGCCCGTCCGGTGCCTTCTGGAAAGTTCATGCTGCCGGAGGGATGTCACGGGGCCGAAAAGGGAAACTAATGCTGAGTTTCTGTCTTGCTTGGTGTGCGATAGACGTGGAACAGGAAGCTGCCAGCCAGCCCGGGGGCTGACGGCAGGCAGCGCCTGTGGGCACCGGGCGGGCTCTGCCTCGCGCCTGCAGGGAGGGCCGGGTGGGGCTGGGCCTCCCGAGCCCCTTCCAGCTGGAGCAGTGCACTGTGCCCGAGAGGTGCAGCGTTCCCGAAGGCTTCAGGATTTGCAGCGGTAGGTGAGGATGAACAAAAAGTGAAAAGCTCCATTTATGATGCTCTGCTGTTAGGGTAAATGTGAGCAGAGCCATCTGCCCTGCGGGCAAGTGTTAGTGGAGTGTCTAAAGGCAGTGGACAGACTGATAGATGGGTGGTTTATTCGGGTGTTTATTTGGCTGTGATGTTCCGCTGTAGCTTTGCAGCTTCCTTCTGCAGCCAAACCCCTGACCGCCCGTTGGGAGGAGCCACGCAGTGCCCGGCACAGCCCGCTGGGACGGGCCTCTCGCTGCCGGACCTGGGCTGGGGCCCCGCAGGGCACAGAGCAAATGCTGCCTGCTCTGTGCACGCATCTGTCTTTAGTTTGTGCTCTTGTGCAGTGAGCAGCAGAGAAAGCACAACTGAGGCTGCGTTTTGCTGCAGGTGAAAGGCTGCCATTTACATCTTTGGTGTACTATCAACCAACGGAAGTGTGGCTGAGAGGTGGCAGCACCAAAATGTGGTCCCGTTGTGCCCTGCAGCCACATGGAAGCATTGCCAGCTGCCCCAGAGCAGAGTGTGCTCCTCTGCTGCTCACACCTGGAACCACATAGGATACTGTGAAGCTATTCTGGAGTTGATGCTCTGTTCCCCAGAGTTTCACTAACCCAGGAAGGAGTAGACTGTATCTGCTGAATGCTCTTCTCCTGCACCGGCTTGTTTGCTTTAAAGCATTTTGCTTTGTGGTGGTCCCTTGTTTTTAATTTAGCCTTGTCTTCTGACTTCGGACATCAAGGTGATCATCATTGATACTAGCCATGGAAAGCTGTCCGATTCAGGTAACGTCTGTGTTACGGCTTCTTGGGGAGTGTTTGCAAGTGGCTGTGCCCAGTGCACTGGGAGCTGGGGGCAGCTCCAGCTGAGTGCTGCCCTGCACCGGGTCCACTCCGCAGCGCAGTGGGTCTGTGTCCAGCCCTGGTGGAAAGGACGAGCAGCGTGCCGTAGTGGAAAGTTTGAGCTGCAGCAAACTTCGCAAAAACATCCTCCTGCTGTTTGCCTTTGTGCTCAGAGCAGGGAGGGCGTAAACTCTGCGCTGGAGATGAGGCTGGGGTGGGATGAGCCCACATGAGCTGATGGTGAATCTGAGGCAGCGCTGACCTTGGTAGGGAAAGCGCTCTGCCTGCTGCCCTTAGGTTCGGTGCTGGCCTGAAGAAATAGGAGTAGGGATATGGGGCTACGCGCACTCTCCTCTGTATGTACAAGCAGAATGCTTGGGGAAAACTTGTGGATGTTCTTGTCAGACAGCAAAGATACGTATCTTTCAGTATTTGTCAGCTGGAGATGAGCGTTTGTTAGCGCTCCATGCTGGGAGGAATCCCCTCACAAGGCTGTGGAAGAGAGCTGGTAAACGCAGGAGGGAAGCAGCCCATTGCTTTCATTTTCAGATGATATCTCAAGTAATTCTTTATAGATGGAATATTGTGAGTTGATGTGCTGAAGGCTTGCTGAGTGATCTCTCTGAGTACGTGGTGTGCGGGAGGAGAGCTGCAGGCAGTGGGAGGCTGGTGCTGTGTTGGGACCGACAGGCAGGGGATGCTGGGAGCTGCGGGAGCTGCAGCAGTGCTGCTCGGGTGCCTGGCTGGAGGCAGCGCTGTGTGCGGTGATGGCCACCTCTGGGCTGTGTTTCTGCACAGCCCCAGCTGTCCCTGCTCGCGCGGTGCTGGCTGTGTCTCGCTGTGCTCTGCCTCGGGGCTGGGAAGCAGTGCCCAAGAAAGTGGGGTTTGTTGGGGTTGCGACTTGCCTTCCTAGTGCAAATCTTTAAAAACAAGAACAAAGACAAAAGCGTGCAGCAAGTTAAGCAGGCTGCCATGGGGTGAGTGGGTGAGGATTTACGGTGCGTTGTGTTTTCTGGTGGTTGTGCCTGTCCTGTCCATAGGAAGCATGAAGCAGCTGATGAGTCTGTAACACCACTGTAAGGTGTTTGAGTGGCAATCCCTGTAGGGCAGTCAGTGAGGGTCCCCCCATCCTCCTGTGTGTGCCTGTGGTGCTGGGGCTGCTTCCCAATGAATCAGCCTGGAAAAGGTGAGAACTCAGTAAACCCAAGAGGTGCTCAGCTGTGTGCATTTCCTGGAGCACCTCAGCTGAATCCGTGCTGTGGCTCCTGCCGTAGGCCACTGCAGAGAGCTTTGGCACATCCTGCTCTGAAAACCTCAGATTTCGTGCTGTGTCTCTGTGGTAGATCACATGCTGTGATGTTGTAGCCTTTGTGCACTCATAGAAAGAGTTAATGGAATTGAATTGCCTCGTGGTGCTGCGGCGGTGCTGTCTGCTGCACAAATCCTGTTTTCCTGAGCTGATGCTGCTCCAGGGAGTATGAAGCGCGGCTGGAGCGATACAGCGAGCGAATATGGACGTGCAAGAGCACAGGAAGCAGCCAGCTGACACACAAAGAAGCCTGGGAGGAGGAGCAGGAAGTTGCTGAGCTGTGAGTACCCCTGGAGAGCTGCTGTGTGCCTGTCTGCAGGTACTGGGGCACAGGAGGGGCCTTGGGGTGTGATGTCGTTGCTCGGTTCTTACTGGATCTGGGGATTTGGGAGTTGAAAGCGAAATCCAAATGCGATGCCATTGCTAATGCAGGTGGATAATGTACTTCCACGCTGTATCTTGGTATTGAGCTGAAATAGTTCAGCATATGCTACTTGGTGTGTTTTAGAGCTCCCTGAGTAATGGGAATTGTCTGCAGGGAGGGGAGAAAATAATAACGTAACCATACAGTAAGATGCTGTTGGAGTTTCACAGCAGTGAGGTCCACAGCTGTAATTAGTTTGGCAGATCTGTGATGGGACCAGACATTGCAATAAATTGAACTATTTAGGGGTAAGCAGTTGGGTATCTACTCTGCTTGAAATGATAAAGAACAAAGAGAAAACAGCAAGAACAGTCATTTTGTTTGGATCGCTGCTGTTCCTCCTTGCTGGTGTGTCCCTGACCTGCCCCTCTAGCGTGCAGCACAGCCCTGACGCCTCGCTTGAGGTCCAGCTTGACCCTGGAGCCATGGGAGAGTTTTCTTTAAAGGTACGTGCCCCTGGCTGAGCTGACACCTGTAGCTGGGTACACGGGAAATAAATTACATGAATAGTGCCAGACAAAGGGCACGTTTTTCTGTTCTGCCAGCTGATGACTCAGATTTGTGACATTTTTTACCTGGATTTAAATGGGGCAGATTGTCAGTGGTACCACCTAAGGCAGGAAAATTTCTGCTTTCTCTCTTTTGTGAAGAATCCAGATTTCTGATTGGGCAAAAGAGTTAATAGCTGCAGCCTAAGGAGAAATTCCCCATCATTTAAGGTTAAACACATCCTTAGAGGCAACAATCAGGAAACCTATTTCCTACCAACTTTGAGGCTTGCAGTCCCACTGTTGCTCGTCCCTCCTCTGCTGTTCGTGCCTGGGAGGAGGGGGGCAGCTGAGTAATGCCACGTTCCATGGGAAGTGCTGCTGGACTGGCTGAGCACTTCTGAAAACACTGAGAAACATAAATCTTTCACTTACATTGTATTTATCAATACTATTCAGCTGTAGTCTCTAAAAAGGAACATTTGGTGAAATTTTGGACGTATTTCTGAAACAGAATTAAAAGCTGGTTAGTGGCTGCTGACAAGGAAAAAAGCAAGTTCATTTACTTTGCTAAATATAGTTTGTAGTTGCAGAACAGCAAATACAGCAGAGGAAGCTGAAAATGTTTTCGAAAAAGTGGGTAATTTTGTTCCTTACACTGACTTGAAACAAATTTGCTTTTTTGCAGTATATATGCAAAGTAAAAAGCTGTATGCAATGTACTTTTTTCAATTCTATCAATTAACTGAGGTGACCCTTTAGAAAATAAATCAGTCAAGTAAACTTGTAACACTTTTTCTCTTGAATGAAAAAGTTGTCAGAGGTTGACATGGTGAAACATGCAAAACGTTTTCCTTTGGAAAGGTAACTTGACTGTGTAAGCCTGGCTCTGCCTTCCCTGCTGTGTTAGGAGTGAGCAGGCCCAGAGCTTGAGAAGAAAGCAATGCTAAGTGGTTAGCAGCCTCAAAAATCTTGAAGTAACAGGTCCCAGAATAATGACAAGGTCTTGGTGTATATTAGTATCAGACCAGGAGGCAGCAATAACCAGCAAGGAAGAGTTTACCAGCAGCCTGCTCTCCCAGAATCCCTTACCATGCTCCTGGGAAGGATGAGTACAATTAGTGTTGTCATGCCAATTAACACTTCAGGGGCTGAACGTGAAGGGAAGGGCATGGAAAAGCTCTTGTCTTTGTGTTCCAGCATGGCATCTGCCTGGAACATTGTCCTTGCTGTGACTGTTGCTGGAATTGTGAAATGGGAGACTGCTTTGCATTTTGGTACTTATTCCTTGAATAATGAAAGCTTCTTCTCTGCGGAGAAGGACCTGGGGGTCCTGGTGGACAACAGGTTGGCCATGAGCCAGCAGTGTGCCCTGGTGGCCAAGAAGGCCGATGGTATCATGGAGTGCATTACAAAGAGCATTGCCAGCAGGGTGAGGGAGGTGATCCTTCCCCCTCTGCTCTGCCCTGGTCAGGCCTCAGCTGGAGTACTGTGTCCAGTTCTGGGCTCCCCAGTACAAAAAAGACAGGGACCTGCTGGAAAGAGTCCAGTGCAGGGCCACAAAGATGGTAAAGGGCCTGGAGCATCTCCCTGATGAATAGAGGCTCAGTAATTTGGGTCTTCTCAGTCTTGAGAAAAGAAGACTGAGAGGAGGTCTGATCAATGTCTACAACTATCTAAAGTGCGGGAGGCAAAGGGACGTGGCCAGCCTCTTTTCAGTGGTCTGTGGGGACAGGACAAGGGGAAATGGCCACAAGCTGGAACATACGAAGTTCAGCAGAAATGTGCCTAAGAACTTCTTCACGGTGCGGGTGACGGAGCCCTGGCACAGGCTGCCCAGGGAGGGGGGGAGTCTCCTTCCCTGGAGATATTCCAGACCCATCTGGACTCCTGCCTGTGTGACCTGCTGTAGGGAGCTGCTTTGGCAGGGGCATTGGGCTCGATGACCTCTTGAGGTCTCTTCCAACCCCTGCAATTCTGTGATTGTGATTCTTGTGTCCCTGCTCAGCTTGAAGGAGGAGTTCCCCATCTGGTATGAGAAACTGGTACTGGAAATAGTTCACCACAACACCGTATCTTTGGAAAAGTTGGTGGATGCAGCTTGGCTGGAGATCATGACCAAATTTGCAGTGGGAGAGGAGTGTGACTTTGAGGTAAGGATTTGCTTTCCATTTGATCCCATGCTTTCCACAGAGCTGATTTGGGTTATGTAAAGGCAGAAGAAGTGAGTAAGGATATGTTAGTCACGCTCATTAGCAGAAAGATGGTGAGAATTTCTTTTCTGTGGAAGCCCAGCGACAACACCTGTTCTCAAATGCAGAGCAGTTCTGTAAACAGAAGCGTGTGGATGGCCCATACTGATGTCAGGAGAAGAAGGACTGATGTGTGTGTGGGGAAGTGGAAATAGCTTTGTTATACTGCTTCAATATGTGGTGCTCTGTAATCTTTTCAAATAACATCTTCCCAGAAGCGGTGGTAGTCTTAAACTGATGTAGGTTGACGTCAGCTGCTGAGATGTATCTAATGAGCACTAATAATTAGAAAAATCCCTCCAAACCTGAGATTGATGGGGAAAACTTGAACTTCTTAAAAGTAAGGAAAATTATGAAAAGTGTTTTCTGCTACCAATCTGTTTAGGCTGTGTTCTCTCAGTTGGAGCTCCTGAAGGGACTCCTTTCTCAGAGTGAGAAAGCAGCATTGTTAAATGCTGGAGAAACTTGTCAGTTGGCAGTGCTCTTTTCTTAGGGATTTGTACAGTGTCCAGATATGAGTAGTAGAAAGAAATCTTGTAGTTGTTTCAAGAGAGAGATGATGAGCTTCTCCCAGGAGGGTGTCAATCGCGTGGTTGCCAAACCACAGTTTATATTGCCTTCTATTTTTTTTTTTTTTTTTTTTTTTGGTTGAGAGTTTTGTTGTGTGTTTTTTTTTTTTTTTTGGAGGGGGATATGGGTTTTTCTCTTCTCCTTTCTCATGGTGTTAGAGCTCATTAGTTCATGTGTTTTGCTCAAGTTTAGTTTTCATTAACATTTTGATGCAGGTTGGTAAGGAGAAAATGTTGCCTGTGAAAGTTCTGAAAATACATCCCCTGGAGAAGGCTGATGAAGAGGCCTCTGAAAAGAAATCTGACGGAGCCTGTGATTCCCCATCCAGTGATAAAGAGAATTCCAGCCAGGCAGCCCAGGACAATCAGAAGGAATCTATCCTGAAGGAGGAGGACAGCAGGAGGGAAAGTATGAGTAAGTAGTAAGACAGCACCAGTACGTAACAGCTGGAAATGAGCATTTGAGTTCATGCACACTTTGGACCTGAGCTGTCAGTGTTGTATGTGATGTTAAAATACATCTGACAATGCTGTGTAATCAAGATGCTGAAATTTTCATTGTTAGTGGTGGCATCGATGCTGTTGGCTCGCTTGCTTTAAAGTGGGAAATATTCTGTATTTCTAAGGTGTATTACAGAGCACTGTGTGTGGAATGTATAAGGCTTGAAAGTATAACAAGCTTGTTAAAAAGAGGGGGGGAAGCTCCAAGTTCATGCAGAATCAAAGTTCTGCCATGCTGTCCCTATTCTGTACTTTGAACAAACATCTCTGGTTGTAACAGTTGTTCTGTGATCAGAGACAGGCTCTCATTTTGCTTCATATCCCCACTTGACATCAAAAATAAACATTTTATTGATTTTGTCCACTACAGTTTTCAAATTCTGGATCAAAGTTCATGCAGAAAAATACATACTAAACCATCTTCAAAAGGCTCAAGATTAAGCATGCCTTGAAATATTGTCCCTTGTTTTCATATTGGTTTTTCCTCACTGTAGATAAAGCAGTGAATGTCCAAATTTTGACTCTGAAAAGGTTCCACTGAAAGGGGAAAAAAAGCAAAAAAAATTCATGTCCTGTATAACTACTTAGAAATGGAATTATAAGACTCCTTAACAGAGATTTGAAAGTGTGCCTTTTTTTTAAAAAAAAAAAAAAAAAAAAAAAAAGAATATCCACAGCACAGTACTAATCTGGATAGCTTAATTTTAAAGGCACATGCATGCAATAGGCTGCTTCCCTTTGTAAACAGACACTCCAACATCTAAGCAAGGTGTACAGTCTCCTCTAATACAGAGAAGAGGAAACTCAGAAAGCAGCCCAGCAAGGTGGCAGCAAAGTCAGGAGCAGAATGCAAGTTCTTCCAAGCTCTAGTCCTGGGCTGAATAATTGTCAACTGTTTTTAATTTGTGCTGGAAAAAGTTACCAACTGTTTTGATGTCATTGCAGTGCTCCGTTTAACCAGGGAGGGAAAAAGTGTTGGACAAACAGCCTGGCCCTGTGCTTGTCCTTTGAAGCCACAGTAGTGTTTGGAGAGGGACAAATGCAGCTTTTTTTTCTTTTTTTTTTTTATTGGATGATAGTTCTCTTAAAGGACCTCATAACAGGCATGGGAAGTAGCTTTTATTTAAAAAAAAAAAAAATCCATTGCCCAGATTTACAGCAGCATTTTTGGACTGAAATGTTTCATAAGGACTGCACACCACTGAATGAAATCTTACGGCAGTGCTCCAACCAGCTGCACCCAGCTGCAGCCCTCCCGCAGCTGGCAGTATAGCCCTGCCAGTGGGGCAGCCTGGGAGAACGTGGCAGGAGCAGGGATCCCTGCACCTCCTTAGGCTGTCACTCAGCTGGTTACCTGACCTGCCTTCAGTTGCCTGTGTGTAAACTGGGGCTGTTCTTCCCTTTGCTGTAAGAGATGAACCTCAACGTTTTCAAATCAAAGATGCCAGCTGTAATCAGTAAAAGTAGGAAGCGCGCTAACTCTTCTGGTACACAGGCATTTAATAAAAGGATATGTATTGCTAATGCTTTTGTATCCTGGCTTGCAACAGAACAGGTTTCATGGGTGTAAACCCATTTGTAAATGTGTATTCCAGAGTCTGTTACAACAACTATGTAGCACTGACATTTCTACAGCCCACTGCAGAAGTAGTGAAGCCCCCTTCCTTCGGGGGGCCCTCAGTCCCAGCTGCAGGAGGCTGTGTTCGGTACCTGTAGGTCACCTACCACTCTTAGTGCCACTTTTTCTTTCTAATGTTACATACGTGACCACTGTTAATACGTGTTGAGATTCTGCGTAACTGCATGATGTAGGAGCTGTATCTTTCTGTGTGCACACCAGGGGGCAGAGCTAACCTGAGCATCTTTAGTTATGTCAAACTTTCAAATTTTGCTGTAAGAGCAAGAGCTTTGCTCAGGAGATTATTGTGCTTCAGAAGTTGAAAAAAATGACTTTATACCAGAATTATTGCATCAGATGTGCAGTCTAAAGTAGCTTTGTATCTTTAGTTGCTTAGGGAGTGAAATCTGGAAAATCCGCAGGAGCGAGAGGCAAGGCTAGTTTGTCCTGAACGTGGATGGTGAGCTCCCGAAGGCAAGTTCTGCAGCTTGAGTTGTACGTAGAGCTAATACTGCTTTGGAAAATCCAGAATAACTGATGAATAGGAGACAACAGCATATAGATGTTTTGTGAGGTTCCAGGAGTGTAGTTGATGTACGCTTTATTACAGCACAGTGCAAGAAAAAAATGACTTGAAGTATGTGTTCTATAAAAGTAACTTCAGGAAGGAATGTGTGGTGATTTATTGCCCTCTTCCTCTCCCCCCCTTTGGATTTCCAGGTGCTGTTTGGTGGGCTTCAATATACTTACACCTATTTCTAGAATCTAGGTAGTAAATCACAGGAGAGGTCGCTTACAGCCACAGTGCAGAGGGAACAGTGTGACCAAGTCCCTTAAAGTCAGAGCCAGGCCTGACAACACAGTGTTACTTCAATACAGACCTAGCGTGCGTGGTGCACGCTTGCAGCAAAGATAGCATTCAGCCATGCAAGACATCGAAGCAGATTTTTTTCCAACTTGAAGTGTCTGATATGCAACATCCATTGGGCTGTTGAGTAGAAAAACATAGTTTAGTGTTTGTTAACTTACCAAGGCTTTAACACAAACATGGAGCAACAGCAGATAGAAATTAAGTCTTAACCTGACTTGTGAGCACAGGGTTAGTCTCTCTTTATGCATACTGCTGCTGTTACAAAATTTAGGGGTTTTGATTTTTAGAGCAAAACTCCCATAATGAGTAGTGCTTGGAACAGAGAATTTCACCCTGTGCTATCTGAAGTGGAATGACGTGCATGGTGCAGAAAGCCCATGGCACCTGTGATGTTACCTAACCAAGACTCCTGATTTTTGGAAAGGATGTGTGGTAGATGGTTTTATACCATGTAAGCTATAATGCTGCTGAAATTAAAATGCTCTAGGACTAACTATGTGACAATGATGTACAAATTTAATAATCTGACAGAAATGTAGCATCTTATGACTTGTATTCTATGTATACTTAGTAAGCAATTTTCATCTGTTGTGCTGGCTGTAGTGCTTTCGTTGAGTCATAGCCACAAATGTAAGAATATTTGGGAATTTCTTCAGTAAGCTTGGATTTTGTCTTAAGTGATGAACATGTGCAGCCTGAATATAGAAATAATAGACTCAACGTCAACAAGCAAGAAGATGTGATTCCTTTGTGCTCTTTCAGTTACATCTCTCTTGAGAATAAAAAAAAAAAAAAAAAAAAAAAAAAAGCTTGTTGTATGAATATACTTAAAATCTGCAGCTAAAGTAGCTCTTGTGCACACTAGCACACAACTGGAAGTCACTTAATGGCCAGAAAGTTAAATTATATTAGAAGTGACTTTACTTTGGAGTTAGTAATTCCTGCTGTAGAGTAGAACTATTTGAAATATGGCATGGCAGAAACAGCTATGGCTCTCGGCAGCAACTTGCTAGGCAGGTTACTGGTGAGGTTATGAAGCTTTTGCTCTTCGTAAACTTCATACAACTTTTCTGCCTGTATGTAGGTAGTTGCAGCTTGCCTTCCACAAAGAGATGGGTTTGAGTAGTGCTAGTGATTCTTTATGCTCACTGAAAATAGATGTTGTCTCTTATTTCAGACCTGTTTGGGGACTCCATTTCCAGCCTCTGTCTTTAGAATGTTTCTAAAAATCAACTGGGGAATTTTTCCTAATGTTGTAGTTAATCAAAGACTGTAGAGATGGTGAGGGGGGTGTACATTTTCAGTTGTGATCTGAATTTTTTTAATGTTTTAAAGATGTATTACTGAGACACCTAATGTCTTGTCTTGGTTTATAAGATGATCGAGCACGTAGGTCTCCTCGGAAGCTTCCCACTTCTTTGAAAAAGGAAGAAAGGAAGTGGGTTCCACCTAAATTCCTGCCACACAAGTACGATGTAAAGCTGAAAAATGAAGACAAGGTGAGATGACTGCTCGAACCGTTTCCGTTGTAACTGGAGCAAGCAAGCTTGATTAAATAATCACTGCCTGTCTGTTTGGCACAATGTAGCACTTCGTGAGGGAGTTGAGATGGCAGAAGCAAGATGTCTGCAGCTGCCAGCAGGGCTGAGCAGCCTTGCTGTTCCTATATATAGCTTGATTCTGTGCATGGAGACATCTGACAATCCCCTGGTACCACACAGGGAAGCAGAGTCACAGTGCTTTGTTGGCTTTAGAGTCCTTGTTGTTGCCTGGCTAACCTCCAGGCAGGCTGTTAATGACATGGGGAGAGCAGTGGGCTGCTGACAGTCGCTAGCAGGAGCTGCTGCTTTTGTTCTAACCAAGCCTCTGAGCAGTACAGGCAGCTGCACTTAGGAAAGCTGTGTGTAGCTGCAGCACTGCTGTGTGCTTCTTGCCATCTGTTTGCTGATTTGATAGAGGCAGCACTGACCTCAGTTTAAGGAGTACTGCTTGTAGGATTACTCCTCTGGTATCAGTAAAAAATCAAAATAAACTCTAATGTGTTAAAATTTCTAAGTTACTAGCAAGAACGTGCTGGGAAAGGTCAGAGACTTTCATAGTCGCCAAGTAGAGCAATAGGCTTTGGGCAGGAAGTCTGCAACATAATCTAATGTTTTTGATTTTTGGCTAACTGAATCTCCTACCGATCTCTGTTACGCATCTCAGTTCTGCAAGTTGTTCTTGTTTAGAGCCTTTGTAGGGGAGTTTGTGGACATGAAGCAGCATAATGGCCCAAGCTCCCTTTAGCTTCTATATGCTTTTAGCTCCTTTTAGCTCCTATAGCTCCTATATGACATATATCTACAATGTGTCTAGAAGTTAAATGTTAACTGTCTCTTTATCTCCAAGATCATCAGCAACGTACCAGCAGATAGCTTAGTCCGCACAGAGCGTCCTCCCAACAAGGAGATCCTGCGGTACTTCATCCGGCACAACGCGCTGCGGGCTGGTACTGGCGAGAACGCCCCTTGGGTCGTGGAGGATGAGTTGGTGAAGAAATATTCTCTCCCCAGTAAATTTAGCGACTTCTTGCTTGACCCGCATAAGGTAAGAATTCCTAAAAGAATCTCCTTTGAAAGGTGGGGAATGGATGGGAAAACAGTCTTGGCCAAGACTTCAGTGTGCCAGTTCAGTTTTGGTGCTCCTAAGCTTAAATCCTACATAGAGACAGAGCAGGAAGGCCTGCTCTCTTGATTGTGTACTCTTTATAGCGTGACACAGTTTGAAAGTCTGAAGCAGTAGCCCGTGTTCAAAATTTGAGTTGTTTTATGCTCTAACTTGACTTTTCTTAACTTGTCCAGTAGTCACTTGCATTACTTGTCTTACACCAGGAAGTCTTGTCGCTACTTATCGACAAACAGAAGAGCTATAGTACCTACCTAATAATGTTAATTATTGCCCCATTTCCTCAGTTACAGAGGAAAAGCAGGATATGCTGGACTGCATGCTACTTGGTTCTTATATGGTGCTGAACTCTAAGGCAAGAATAGAAGTACTTGCTGTAACCATTTTCTTCATCAGGAGGATAACACTCTTCTAGCAAGTTTCTATGGATTCTTCTAGAACCATGTAAATTAAAGGAAAGAATAAATTCTTCATCTGTGAGCTATATTTACCCTTGCTGTAATATTTCAGATCAACGTCTGGCTAGAAATTGGTGTTTACTGGTGGTGTACAAATTCTTAGTGCCTGATAGATGGAGGCATGCTTCTGGTGTAAGCGAAGAATGCACAGCTAACACCTTCCATGTGGTTTACAGAAGTCCCCTAGCTTTGTGTTTAGGGATAGCTCTTCTGTCGCGTGTGTCCCAGTTGGCAATCAAATTTGCATTGAGTTTTCAACACCAGGAAGTGTTTGGAGAATTTGTTAATTTGGAGTTAGTGTTCTGTCCGGATAACTTTGTGTAAGTGCCAGTTTAATATACCATATAAGTTTTACATGTAGTATGTGTTAATTTGCAATTATGATAACTCATTGATATTGGATGCTTTGAACGGAAAAGTCGACACCATTTTTATAGAATGAAGTTGTGCTTGGTTAACTAGATTCAGCTTTCATGGCATCTCCAGGAAGAACTTCTCTAAGCAGCTGATGAGGGCTTGTAACTTGGAGAAAGGCCTTCAAGAGTGAACATCCAGAAGCCAAAAAATCTATTTCTTTGACAGTCTTAACTTGATGACATATGTATATGCTGTTCTTACATGTGTCTGTTCTTACAAGCAACTTCTTAGGTGCTTGCATCTTTGGCTGTGCTTACCACTGCAGAATTTTTCGTTATTAAGTAAGTTTAGCTTTTCAGCCTGTTTTCTGGTAATTTTATCCATAACCTAAAGGCTGTATTCTTATAGTGTGCCGTATTTGACTATTCACTTGCTGAAATGAATTGGTATTCTGAATTCCTGAAACTGAATTGAAATGCTGAAATCAGTCTCTGATTCTGGGTTAAACTATTCTTTGCTGAAAGTATGCTGTCAGGTGGGTTATTTCAACAACTTAAAACCAATCAGTCTATTATATTAATTCAGAATTGAATCTTCTCACTTTCATTTCAGACCTCATACTTAAAAAAAAAAAAAAAAAAAAGTGAGAATGCAGAACCTGAAACTTTCAGGCAGTTCAGAGACACATCTCTGAATTGCTGTTACCCATCACATTTGTGCTCCGTGAGTTTTCTTCTGGGTGGGGCCAGGGCTTGGACCCTACAGGACACAAAGAAATCTCTGTGAGCAGTGGAGCAGCTTTTGAAGTTGTCAGCATTTCCCAGGCAAACCCTCTCCCCACAACCTTCTAAGTAGAAACACTGATTTTGTCATGCAGTAGTAAGCAGTTAACTTCATAAAATGAAATACTACAAAAAATGGAAGCTAACATTTAACTTTCTAGAATGAGCTGCTCATCTCATAAGCAACCTAGTGAGTGCTGTGTATTGTATTGAAAGCTATTGCAGAAGCCTTTGTTCCCATTAGCATATTGAGTGCTACTTGTCTATGAGAAAAGCGTATAAACGATCTAGATAACTTTTACACCACTTGAAATACTAATACAAAGTCACTTTCTTTAATTTTAGTATTTGACTCTCAACCCCTCAACCAAGAGGAAGAGCTCTGGATCGCCTGATAGAAAACCTTCCAAGAAATCCAAAACGGATGGATCATCTCTGAGTCAGCCACTGAGCCCTACGCTGTGGTGTCACGTGCATTTGGAGAAATCTATTATTGGCTCCCCACTGAAGGTGAAAAATTCTAAGAACTCAAAAAGTCCCAAAGAGGAGTTGGAAGAGATGATGAAAATCATGTCGCCCGGTAAACTTGGTTCTAACTTTAACATTCCAAAGAGGAGCCGGCTGGGGAAGGGCAGCAACAAATCTTTGGACAAAAAGCAGAAAGGCAAAAGGGTTTTGAATGGACAGAAGACATCAGGGAAATCAAAGTCTCCTAGGAAAGGCTTGAAGACCCCTAAGATGAAAATGAAACAAATGACACTACTAGACATGGCTAAAGGTACTACTAAGGTGTCCAGAGCTCCCAGGAGCTCGGGAGGCACCCCTAGGTCTTCCAGCAAACCGCAGAAACATCTGCCTCCTGCAGCACTCCATCTGATTGCCTACTACAAAGAAAACAAAGACCGGGAAGACAAAAAAAGTGCGCTTTCCTGCATCATCTCCAAAACAGCCAGATTACTTTCAAATGAGGATCGTGCCCGACTCCCCGAGGATTTACGAGGACTAGTACAGAAACGTTATGAGCTCCTAGAGCACAGGAAGAAATGGGCCGCCATGACAGAGGAGCAGCGAAAGGAGTATCTGAAGAAGAAAAGGGAGAAGCTGAAAGAGAAACTGAAGGAGCGAGCAAAGGAGCGGAAGGAGAAGGAGATGGAAAAAAACAAAAGATTTGAGGACCAAGATCTCAAAGGGAAGAACTTACCCACTTTTAAACTGGTTGATACTCCAGAAGGACTTCCTAATACGCTATTTGGGGATGTCGCCATGGTGGTGGAGTTCTTGAGCTGTTACTCGGGGTTATTGATGCCAGATGCTCAGTATCCCATTACAGCAGTCTCCTTGATGGAAGCACTCTGTGCAGAGAAGGGAGGCTTTCTTTATTTGAATCGGGTACTGGTCATTCTTCTGCAGACCCTGCTGCAGGATGAAATTGCTGAAGATTATGCTGAGCTTGGGATGAAACTTTCAGAAATACCGCTTACGTTGCATTCTGCTTCTGAGTTGGTCCGCCTGTGCTTACGCAAGTCTGATGTACAAGAGGAAAGCGAGGTCTCAGATAATGTAGATGAAAGCAAGGATTCAGCAACTTTTGAAGATAATGAAGTACAAGATGAGTTTTTGGAGAAGTTGGAGACTTCAGAGTTTTTTGAGTTGACTCCTGAAGAGAAATTACAGATCCTCGGAGCGCTGTGCCACCGGATTCTAATGACCTACTCGGTGCAGGACCATGTGGAGGCCAAGCAGCAGACGTCAGCTGAGCTGTGGAAGGAGCGCCTTGCTATCCTGAAGGAGGAGAACGATAAGAAGAGAGCAGAAAAACAGAAGCGAAAAGAAATGGTGGCCAAGAACAAGGAGAATGGGAAAGATGAGCATACGATGGGAAGAAACGAAAAGAAAAAAAATGAAATGGTGAAAATAGAGCACCGGGTAGAAATAGAGGCTGATGATATGATCAGTGCTGTGAAAAGCAGACGACTTCTTGCCATTCAAGCCAAGAAAGAGAGGGAACAACAAGAAAGACAAATGAGAGGTAAGAAAAATAAAAAGAGTAGAACATAGATGCATTGAAGTTTAGAGCAGAATAGGTTGGTGGCAAAATTGACAGTCTTTTTCCAAAAGCGTTAACTGCTTTTAAGGGACTTGCTTACAGAAAAAGTATAATGCAACTGCTGTGGGCCTCTATTACTTACAGGTTGGGAAAAGCTGTAGGTGTTTGTAACATCAGGAACTGATTTTAGTTTTGTCTGTGAGCATCTGTCATACCAGGAAAAATCTGGAGAGCAGAAAAACTGTTTTGAGGACGAAAGACAAAAAAGAATTAAGTGTATGTCCATGTCCAAACGTGTGATGCTGTGATCTGACTGATGGAGAGGGGTGTTTCCTGCGTGAACGCTAGCTCCCACGGCTGCTTCTGGGATGGCGTGCACGTTGTCAGGTTGATACTAGCAGACCTCCCAGATAAGGCAACAAATTTCTGTTCATGGTTTCTCAGTTTAAAGAATTAGTAATGGTGTTACAGGAATACAAACAGTCCACTCAAACCTCTGTAAATCATCACCTGCAATACTGAACGTGAAATGCCTGTGGACTTAGCGCCTTTTGCTAAGGGGTATGGAATATGAAGAGTGGAAGACTGATGGAATCGCACTTCAGAGTTTTTTGGTAAATGTGAGCAGCTGGCAGATGGAAGTGAATAACATACCCCATATCGGAGTTATTTCCTTTCTGAAATAGTTGAGGGATGAGGATCTTGCATGGAGCCTGATTTATGTGACTTAGCTGGAGTCTGGAAGTACTTGTTCTAGGAGATCAACACTAGATAAACAGTATGGAATATCATGAGGCTTCGAAGGAAATATCCTACTGGACACAATCATGCCTTGCGTTGAAAGTAGTTCTTGTGGGTCTTCTGCTAAGTGTTGCAGGTTTCATAAGTATTGGTAATCTCAACAGAGTCATCAGTTCCAATAATATCAATAAAAACAGATGGCTGTTCACTGGACGCTCATCCAGAAGGTGTTCGGTAGATGCTTGTTCACTCGTGCCAGATGTTGAGCTGCTTCCAGCACAGATGAGCTTCTGTCTGTCCAGAAGCCTCTTATTAATACTGAATTCAAAGAATCTCACTGGTCTGGCTTCATCTCTTTTGCCCAGATCATTGATGTTCTGAACCTTTTTTTTGGTGCTGTGAGCTATGTTTTTACCACACTCAGGGTGGTGTGGCAGACACCACCTTCTCTCTGGATTTTCTGATTGTATTTGATAGAGTTGACGTTTCACTGACTGATTTCACTTTGGTTCCTGTTTTGCTTTGGAGCTGTTGAAGATTTGGAGCAGAAGAAGTGTCAGATATCTACTGTGCTGTAGCTGGATGGTTGCTTGGCCCTGATTCTTGTAGTATTCTAGTTGTTTCATGGCAAGTTCAAGTTCATGACAAGGCCTTACTACAAAATGAAATGCAATCTAGACACTGTTCCTTGGGCTGCTTCATGCTGTTTTCACTTGGATAGTTTACACTAGTTATATATGAAGAAAAACTATTGCATTGATGGAGATGAGAATTGTTTTGTGTGCTGGGGAAGTTTGTTTCATTCTTCTGGACTCAGCAAGGAAAATAACTCTGGCAGAGAAGGAAGGATTCAGCCTTTTGTTAGGACTTGACTTCACATCGCTTCATTTCCATCCAGCAAACCTCAAACACTTCAGCCATCAATGGCTTCTTGCACTTTTTGCCTGTTGCAAACAGACAGAAAGGTATCCTCAGAGTACCAGAGATCTTGGTTAATGCTGGTGGTGCAGTAGTTGGGGCTGTGGGGCTAGCAGTGCTGAGACAATCTGCTCAGGTCTGCAGACCTGGGGGCTCTGTGTGGTTTGAGCATGCAAAAAGCAGATCCTGATAACGACGGTAGGAGCTGTCTCAGTGTGATCCTGCCATCACACAGACTTTGTGTGGCTTGTTTCAGTGTACTAGATTTTGCAACACTTCAGTTGCATTTACTTTTAATAGTGATAAAATCTCTAGGGAATGTAAAAGAGCAGTTGCAGACACAACAGCTGTGGTGCAGTGGTTTAGCTGGTGGATGCGTGCAGTGTGTGTGTTGCAGCCAGGGGTGTCTTTGCCCCCACTCGTGTCACATCTAGTAACACTGAGTGCTAACGACTTTAAAGTTAAGCCTATGAAGATTGCAGCCAGTACTGCTAAGATGCTATCAGCTTAAAGAAAGAAAAACAAAAAAAAAAGGCAAAAAAAAAAAACAAAAAAACAAAAACCTCACCTTACTATACTAGTAAATGTATTTTTTTTATTTCTTCAAAAGTTGATACATAACTTCCTGTATTGATAATGTGATTAATATCTGTACTCTCTTGATAGTAAAAGTCAAGTCACTTCCATTTCTGTGTTACTCCAGCACTTCCTGATTTTATTTTATTTTTTTACCTTATCACTGCCTGAAGCTCCCACGCAGTCTGTTGGAGGAGGATGGAGAGCTGGAATTTTATACAGCTAACAAAGCGTGCTAGAGCTGGAAGTCACAAAGATGAGATGTAGGGATGAGACCTTCAGTTTGGTTTTCACAGAATCACTAAGGTTGGATAAGACCTGAGATCACCAAGCCCAACCCATCAGCACCATGCCCACTGAGCCATGTCCCTCCACAGTCTGGAGCACCTCCCAGGACAGTGACTCCACCACCTCCCTGGGCAGCCTGTGCCAGTGTCTGACTGCTCTTTCAGGGGAGAAAGAGGAAAATTAGGGGAAGTTTTCCCTAATATCCAATCTGAACCTCTTCTGGTGCAACTTGAGGCCATTCCCTTGTCCTGTCGCTGTTATGTGGGAGCAGGGGGTGACCCCCACCTCGCCACAACCTCTTTTCTGGTAGTTGTAGAGAGCAGTAAGGTCTCCCCTGAGCCTCAGTTCTCCAGACTGAACAATCTCAGCTCCCTCAGCTGCTTCCCATCAGACTTGTGCTCCAGAGCCCTCACCAGCTTCGTTGCCCTCCTGGGCACGCTCCAGGGCCTCAGTGTCTTGCAGTGAGGGCCCCAACACTGAACACAGCGCTCCAGGTGCAGCCTCATCAAGGCCTAGTATGGGGTGGTGATCACCTCCCTGCTCCTGCTGGCCACACTATTTCTGATTCAGGCCAGGATGTCATTGGCCTTATTGGCCACGCTGCTGGCTCATGTTCAGCTGACTGTCAGCCTGTCTCCCCAAGATCCTTTTCTTTTGTGTAGCATCCAGCCACTCTGCCCCAGGCCTGTAGCGTTGCATGGGATTGTTGCAACCAAAGTGCAGGACCTGGCACTTGGCCTTGTTGAACCTCATCCCATTGGCCTCAGTCCAGCCTGTCCAGATCCTTCCTGCCCTCAGAAAGATAACACTTCCTCTCAGCTCGGTGTCATAGAATCGTCGAATGGTTTAGGTTGGTGTAACAGAAAAAGTCCCAAAACTCTTAGGACTACGCCATCTCTTTCATCTGGATCTAGGGTCTCAGCACCTTCCCTGCGCTGCTGCTTCTCCAGCTGCTTTCTGATCTCTCTCTCTCCCAGACCCCTTCCTGTTTTGCCTGGCTGGCCCTTTTCTAAGCCTGGGGCAACCCCGCCCTGGGTCCGCCCCTTGTGCTGGTAAGTGAGCGACCTACCTGTGCTCCCTGGGCCAGCCATGCCCCTCCACTGTGTGCTCACTCATCAGTTCATGCTGTGATCAGCTGTTTCCCTACACTCCACCCCTTCACAGCAGGAACAGATGACTGAGCATGTTAACACTACCATTGTTCATTACAGTGTCAGTTACAGAACTTACAACACGTTTACAGGTTTGCATACATTACAAGATCCGTTACACAAACACTGTCATTTGTCCTAGGGCCAAAAATATATCTTCAAATTCCACCTTCTTCACACTCTTCTTCTGGTTTCTTCTTCTGGTTCCTTCTTCAGCCTCTGCAACTCTCCAGTCTCTGCAGCAGTGCACTTCCAAAATGCTTCATAACATCCATGGCTGGGAGTGTCCAGCAAGGAGTGGAGCTCACAGCAGCTTCAGCTCCATCTCAGGGCCGGTTCCTCACTGAGGCAGTCCTGACCGTCGCTGTTCCCTTCACTTGCTCGTCAGTCACAGAGCTTACAGCACATTTGCAAACTCCATCCAGGTATATAGACACCCCCAAGTACGTTTTCACTCTGCACAGGCTGCAGCCCACNTTCTGGTTTCTTCTTCTGGTTCCTTCTTCAGCCTCTGCAACTCTCCAGTCTCTGCAGCAGTGCACTTCCAAAATGCTTCATAACATCCATGGCTGGGAGTGTCCAGCAAGGAGTGGAGCTCACAGCAGCTTCAGCTCCATCTCAGGGCCGGTTCCTCACTGAGGCAGTCCTGACCGTCGCTGTTCCCTTCACTTGCTCGTCAGTCACAGAGCTTACAGCACATTTGCAAACTCCATCCAGGTATATAGACACCCCCAAGTACGTTTTCACTCTGCACAGGCTGCAGCCCACTTGACATACTTCTCTCCTGGAAACGCAATGTCGTGGACCTCCCATCCTCCACTGTATTCAGCAATTTCATCATTTATTGCATCTTCATTGCCTGTCGTGCTCTTGGGCAACAAGGGTCCCAAGGGCTACAAAGGTCAGATACAGTAACCATTTTATTTCCTGGGTTGTGACCTTCTATCTTTGCTCTTGGTTTTTGTGCACACAGTATCTTATCCTGCCCCTGACTCCAAGTGTAACAGGAGAAAGTCCCCAAACTCTTACAACCATGCAGTCTGTTTCATCTGGAGCTAGGGTCTTAGCACCTTCCTTGTGCTGCTGCTTCTCCAACTGCTTTCTGATCTCCCTCTCTCTCAGGCTGCTTTCTGTTCTACATGCCTGGCCCTTATCTGAGCTAGGGGCAACCCTGCCCCAGGTCCACCCCCTTCTGCTCACAGGTGCAAGTGATCTACCAGTTTTCCCCAGGCCCACCATGCCCCTCCGCCACGTGCTCACTCATCAGTTCATGCTGTGATCAACTGTTTCCCTACAGTTGGAAGGGACCTTAGAGATCATCTTGTTCCAACAAGTCTGTAGGTCCTGATGAGATGCATCCCAGAGTCCTGAGGGAATTGGCTAATGTAATTGGCTACTGTAGTCGCCAAGCCACTCTCAATGATATTTGAAAAGTCATGGCGGTCAGGTGAAGTCCCTGGTGGCTGGAGAAGAGGTAATATCACACCCATTTTTAAGAAGGGTAAAAAAGGTGATCCGGGGAACTACCCACCTGCCAGCCTCACAGTGCTCTTCAATATCTTCCTCAGTGACACTGACAGTGAGATCGAGCGCACCCTCAGCAGTTTGGGGATGACACCAAGCTGTGTGGTGTAGTTGACACGCCTGAGGGATGGGATGCTATCCAGAGAGACCTGGACAGGCTCGAGCAGCGGGCACAGGAGAACATCATGAGGTTAACAAAGGCACGTGCAAGGTCTGCACTTGGGCCGTGGTAACCCCTGCTATCAATACAAGCTGGGGGATGAAAGGATAGAGCACAGCCATGCTGAGAAGGACTTGGGGTACTGGTGGGTGGCAGCTGGGCGTGAGCCAGCAACGCGTCCTCGCAGCCCACAGAGCCAACAGAATGCTGGGCTGCATCAAAAGAAGCGTGGGCAGCAGGGCGAGGGAGGGGATCTGCCCCTCTGCTCTGTGCTGTGAGACCTCACCTGGAGCACTGCCTCCAGATGTGGAGTCCTCAGCACAGGAGAGACATGGAGCTGTTGGAGCATGTCCAGAGGAGGCCACAGAAATGATCC
>WBMW01001952.1:38755-76733 GCA_013396635.1 Penelope pileata
CCTGCTGGCCACGCTTCTCTTGATGCAGCCCAGGATCCCGTTGGCCTTCTGGGCTGCAAGCACACACTGTCGGCTCATGGTGAGTTTCTCATCAACAGACACCCCCAAATCCTTCTCCTGAAGACTACTCTCAAGCCATTCTCCACCCAGCCTGTATTGGTGCTTGGGATTGCCCCGACCCAGGTGCAAACTTAATGAGCATACACTCAATCCCCTCATCCAGTTCATCAATAAAGATATTAAACAGGGCTGGCCCCAGTACTGACCCCTAGGGAGCACCGCTATTGCCTGTTGCCAGCTGGATTTAACTCTATTCACCACCGTCCTCTGGGCCTGGCCCTCCAGACAGCTTTTTACCAAGTAAAGAGTGAACCTGTACATGCCGTGGGCTGCCAGCTTCCCCAGGAGAATACTGTGGGTAACAGTCAAAAGACTTTGCTAAGGTCTCGGTAGAGTACATTCACAGCCTTTCCCTCATCCGCCAGGCTGGTCACCTGGTCGTAGAAGGAGATGAGGTTGGTCAAGCAGGACCTGCCTTTTGTGAGCCCGTGCTGGCTAGGCCTGGTCCCCTGGTTGTCCCACACATGCCATGTGGTTGCACTCAGAATGGTCTGCTCCATGACCAGATGTTGTGTGCTGTTTGAATGAATGGTTCTGGCATATAAGTGAATGGAAAATTCTTTCCTTACCTCCATATTCTGGCATTTGCTGTTTCCAGGTTTTAGAGTCGGACAGAAGTTCCCATGACATTGCACACTGTAGGCACTGGAGGGTTTGCTGGCTCTGTGGGTTCTGGTTAGCATCTTGGCTCTTGAGGGGAGGGTGGCGAGGAGGAGAGCACCCTTAGCGCTAGCGTCGCGTGCCTGGAGTAAGTCTTGAGGATGTCAAGGACAGAAATCCTGGGGAAATCACACCATGTGTGTCTTCTAGTGAAAGGTGAGAGCAGGGCTTCCTGTAGTGTGGATCTCCTGGAGCAGTTTACACAGCTCAGATGTAGGTGATATGAAGCATTTGATACTGTAAGAACCTTTGTTACTGCTTGTTCTCATTTCAGTGCTTTGATGTCACAGAACCACAGGAAGTTTGGGTTGGAAGGGACCTCATGGTCCCCCAAGCCCCTCCCCTGCTGTGGGCTGCCCAGAGCCCACCCATGGCCTCGGGCACCTCCCGCATGGGATGGGCACCCACAGCTCTGGGCAGCATGGGACGGTGCCTCACTGCCTCTGGGCGAAGAATTTCCCACTAACATCTAACCTAAATCTCCGCTCTTTTAGGACAAGGGGCAATAGTTTTAAACTATCGCTGTCTGCCCACAGGATAGGGATGGGTTGCAGGGCTTAGGGAAGAGCTGGGAATTACTGAAGTATGGCTCGTGCAGCTGCTTGTGGCTGGTCAGCAAGCGTGGGTTAACAGGACAACTCTCCTGCTGCAGTTACTGTCTGTTGTCATCTAAAAGCTGATCAATCAAGTTGTCAGAAATGCGAGATATGTTTTTCAGCATGTCTCCTCCAATCAGTCAGGATTTATCACGTTGACAGGCCTTCAGAGACCGAGCAGCTATTTACTGATCAACTGTTATCAAAGCTAGTTTATACAGAAAATGGCTGCAAGAGAATAGGTAGCAGCCCTGGGAAAAGTCCTAGCAAGGAATCAGCTTTCTCCTTGAGCAGACAGCCAGCATTCAACCTCTGTGTGCTGGCTTTTGCTTGCCCCACAGCTCAGCCCTTCCATATGCTCTCGTATCATCTGCTTCAAATGCCCCACACTGCGAAAATTAATCTTTTTATTTATTTTTATCCTCAAATATTCTCAGGATGCAAAAGAATATTGCCTGTAATCTTTTGTGTATGTGTGAAAGGGATGATTAGCTTGTCACTCGGAGATTGGCCTCTGAAGAGCTCTTCTCAACGTTTGACTCTTCTCAGCGTTTTGTTCCTTTCTGTTCAGGCTCTTCTTTGTGGAAGTACACCCATTGGTGGGAAAAAGCGTAGAGAGTCTTCAGCTGTCATAAGAAGCACAAATCCCCTTGACACTGATGTTTTTTGTTTTGGCAGAAGCTGTCTTCCTTCTGGAGTAACGTGTTTTGTCTGTAAGGGTCTTACCAAGGAGCCTGTGATACCAGGATTAGGTCACTTTGCGCTTGTTTGTTTCCATTTTTTGAGCCAGCAGACATGGATATTGAGAGCTGTTGAAATTGCAATGCCTCTGTCATGAGAGGGCAACCCAAGGCATCTGTTTTAATGCTTTTCCACATGGTAGTGTATCTGGGAAAGAAGGAGGTGTTAGGGACCTGACTTCGTCACGGCTGTGAGACACTTGTGCATGGAAGAGGCTTCTGCTTTGTTGGATCTGTGTGCTCAGTAGGTGAACTTGTGGGGAGACCGTTCTCCATAGCTGCAGTCATGGAGATGCAGGTTCCCATTGACCACGCTGACTTCTGTCTTGTTTGTTGCCACGCTGCTCCCAGTGTTAGAACTGACTAGAGCAGAATTCCTTGTACATTTTGCTGTAGTTCAGATCTTTTCATCTGTTATGTGGAATTGAACAGCGCTAGATATCACTTTGATCTTTTGTAAGGAACAGTAATGAGGCATACAGTCTATTCTTATCCAAACTTTCCACTTTCCAAAAGACAAGTTCATCCTTATGTCTCGACTTCTTGATGAGTTTTTATTATTTTTTTCTGTAGTGGTGGAAGGAAGATCACATAAAGGGTGGATGGCTGTGTCTTCTTAACCTAAGTTACCAAAGAATTATCTTTTTCCCACCCAACCTAGTAAAATAAGAGATAATACTGATGTCTAGGTACAGTAAAAGAAAGCTAATGCTTCTGCATGCTAATTCCAACAGTGAGGATGGAGAAAGAAGCAGAGGAAGAACGAATCCGAAAGCACAAAGCTGCAGCTGAGAAAATGTTCCAGGATGGAATTGCCAAAGCAAAGCTTGTGATGCGCAGGACCCCGGTTGGCACCGACCGTAATCACAACAGGTAGGAAAGGAAATGGTTCCATGCTGCTGGCTCTCCTCCCCTCCCACAGGGGCTTTAGCACATAGCAGCTCTCAGTGATTGATAGGGAGGGTACTGAGAGTCCTCCCTGTCTTCACTGAACTACGGAGGATAGCAGAAATGAAGTTTTTGTGTGTACATAATGTGATAGTTTTCACTGGTTTATTTAGTTGGCTTTTTGAGACCTTCCTGTGGAGATCACGGTCCAGTAGTCAGCAGAGACTCACGTGCTCACGTAAGTGCTCAAGAATCTAGTTATTATCTTCTCCCTGTTTATTGCACAGAAGGACACTTAGAATGGATTTTCGTAAGAGCTCCTCCAGTTTCTCAACTAAATATATAGGTGCACTCAGTTTTTGTTGAGTCAAGCACATGGATGTTTCTCTGCCTCCTGCAAGTGAAGATGTGTGTGACTGTAGCCAAGCAGGTGACAGGTACCTGCTAACGTCTGTGTGTGCTGTGCTCTGCAGGTATTGGCTGTTCTCAGATGAGGTTCCTGGCTTGTTCATTGAGAAAGGCTGGGTACATGACAGTATAGACTACAGATTCATCCTTCCCCATCAGAAAAAAGAAGAGGCAAAAAAGGACTACAGCCCGGGAGGTATGATCAGCAGGCTTCTCTGTGGTTATTTCCTTTGTTGCTGTCTGACTGTAAGGATGGGTTTGTGAATTAGAGAGAGAACTGGCCAGTAGAGTTCCTCTGATCCGAACCTACCATAAGCTCAGGGAAACCTGCACACAGGAGAATCTGGTGCTCATTGTGGTCTCCCTGCTTCAGGTTTTGAGACTGCTTGCTTGCAGTGTACCACATAAGGACCATGGGATACGATCACCTCTCTTAACAGCAGTCAGTACCAGCTGCGAAGTAACCACTCTGTTTTGCTCTCTACCTGTTGGGTCACCATGTGCCAGATTTCTTGGGCAAGCAGTCAGTTGCCTCTTGCAGGGAGTGAGGATAGCCATCACAGAGCTAACATTCCGCCAGCGACAAAACTTCCAGATTAATCTGCTTGCCTCAGAGGATAAACGTGCCGCTTTTTCTCTGGGGGATCAATAAGCTAAGCTGTTCGCCAGGCGCTGTCATGTTATAGAAATCTCAAGGCCTGTTCAGCACCTTCCCATAGACCTCTCTGAAATAGTTGTCAAGCAGAACAGTCTTCTGAATGCTTGTAGCTTTGCTGATTGAGGCTGTTTTGGGACATAGCCACTCTTGCACATCCTCTCAGCCTGCTCTTCACCTTGTCCTGAATGTGCTGATGAGGTGCAACAGTTTGCCAAATTTTAGTGCTTGCTCTGTAATTCTGCCTTGGTGACGTAGAGCCCGGGTGGTCAAACATTGCAGACAGAAGTTGGATGTGCTGAAAAATCCTTCTGTGGGGAGGGGAAACTTAATGCTTCTATGTGGAAACAGTGGTACGTTAGAGCGTGCTGCCATCTAATTCCTGTTGTTCGGTCCTGATCATTTGTTGCGTTTGAAACATGGGCTGACACTGAGTTCATCTACAGCAATGCTGTGTGCAAAAGGGTGTAATGAATGAAATCCGAGAGCTCTCGTGATGGTGTCCTGTCTTAGTAGTCAGTAGACATGTAGAAAAACAGAACAGGGCAAATATACAGTGATACCTCATCCAATGTGTAACTGCCCAGCTTCCTGCGTCTTGGTGACTTTTTAAGCCAGAGGTTATATCATACCTCAAAGGATAATTTAATTTGATTTTTTTCCAATACTGACTAGTTGATGTTCCTGTATATCAGCTTGCTTCCAGCTGTAATAGTTTATCAGGTGTTGCCTATGCATTTACTGAGTTACTGTGCAAGATTTCAGCACTTTTCATTTGAAACTTTATTAGCGAAGGCCTGAATGAGCAAAGGGTTAAATTCATGTCAGACTGTAGAGGTAGGATGCTCAGAAATACAAATCCATTCTATTTATAAGACATACTATTCTAAAAGTACGTTGTGTATAGCTAAAGAGTGAAACTAGTTCTATATATTTGAAATGCATGAAATCAAGCAGGGGAGGCAGGAATCTAGCATGGCTGGTCAAACTGAGGGATAAAAAGGAAACGCATAGGCAGTGGAAACAGGGTTGGGTGACCTGGGAAGAATACAGGGATGGCGTCTGGACACGCAGATCAGGAAAAGCCAAGATGCACATGGAACTGAACTTGGTGAGGGATGTGAAGAAGAACAAGAAGGGATTCTATAGATACATTGGTCAGAAAAGAAAGGCCAAGGAGAGTGTATCCCCTCTGATAAATGAGAAGGGAGAAATGGCAACAACAGACTTGGAGAAGGCTGAGGTACTCAACGAGTTCTTTGCCTCAGTCCTTACTGGCAATCAGACTTCCCACACCTCTCACATCCCTGAACCTCTAGGCAGGACTTGGGGGAGCAAAATCCCTCCCACTGTAAACCAGGGGCAGGTTTGAGACCACCTGTTGAGCCTGAATGTATACGAATCCATGGGGCCTGATGACATGCATCCCAGGGTCCTGAAGGAGCTGGCTGATGTGGTTGCCGAGCCTCTTTCCATCATATTTGAAAAGTTGTGGCTGTCAGGCAAAGTACCTGGTGACTGGAAAAATCATAGAATCATAGAACAGCTTAGGTTGGAATGGACCTTAAAGATCATCTTGCTCCAGCCTTCATGTCATGGTCAGGGTTGCCACCCACTAGATCGGGTTGCCCAGGGCCTCATCCAACCTGGCCTTAAACACCTCCAGAGATGGGGCACCCGCAACGTCTTTGGGCAACCTGCTCCAGTGCCTCACCACGCTTGGTGGGAGGGGGCTGTCCCCCCCTGCTCTGCCCTCGCGAGGCCCCACCTGGAGCACTGCGTCCAGGCCTGGGGCCCCCAGCACCAGAAGGATGCGGAGCTGTTGGAGCGGGGCCAGAGGAGGGCACGGGGATGCTCGGAGGCTGCAGCACCTCTGCTATGGAGAAAGGCTGAGGGAGCTGGGGGTGTTCAGCCGGGAGAAGAGAAGGCTCTGGGGAGACCTCACTGCAGCCTTCCAGTACCTAAATTGAATTTATAAACAGGAGGGGGAGCAACCTTTTACATGATCTGATGGTGATGATAGGACAAGGGGAAATGGCTTTAAACTAAAAGAGGGGAGATTTAGGTTAGATGCTAGTGGGAAATTCTTTACCCAGAGGCAATGAGGCCCTTCCCCAGGCTGCCCCGAGCTGTGGTGCCCATCCCTGGAGGTGCCCAAGGCCATGGATGGGCCCTGGGCAGCCTGAGCTGGGGGGCACCCAGCCCATGGCAGGGGTGGGGCTGGGAGGGCTGTGAGTTCCCTTCCAACCCAACCATTCTGTGATTATGAAAGAGTTGAAATGCTTTTCATAATTTTGTGTATGTGCTTTATAATGCAATATTTTCTTTAAAAATCATTTGTGTTTCTATAAATGCAAGTACAGTGAGCTTTAGGAAACTAATGCTGGACTAGTTTTCTCTGACAAATGTACTGTTGGCCTAGTTGCTGATCAACACTTAATGAAGGTAGGTTAGTTTTTGCAAAATGATGTATGTCTGAGAAGAATGAGAATTTGAGCTTGTGTTCTCCTTTCACAGAGAAGAGGAAGGGTGCAGCCTCCGATGGCAGGACGAGCGCGCTTCACCGGTCGGGGCACACTGCAGACCTTCCTGCAGAGACCACCACGCCCAAGCAGGGGCAGAACTTATGGTAATACGTGCTTTATTGCTGAGAGTGCTCAAAGCATAAAGGTCAAGGAAGCAAGACAGAGGTGTCATTTAATAGTTGCTACTATATGCCTAGTCCTTTTTCAGTACTTAACAGCTGAATTAGTTTATCAGCCTGGCAGGCCTCTGTTTCTGATGTTAGTTGTAGTGAGCAGCTTACGGGGCAGCAGGTCCAGGAGTCAGTAAAACCACTCTGGTCAACCTAAAACACTACTTTGGTATATTGTTTTTATGTATTTTATAGTCAGAATAATAGTTAATTGAAAAGATTTGCTGTGGTTTGATTTTTATTTTTTTTTAATTCTTCTTTCAGTACTGGTAAGTGCTATTTTAAACAGAAGAAGCTGGGTAAGCAGTGACTTATCTGACTGTCTAGGTTTATATTCGTGGCTCATCTCAGCAGACCTGAACTATAGCTCATGGAGTCCTTCAGCACATGAAATTACTCTTCATTGATATCTTTGGAGTCAAGCATATACCCTCCATGTTCTCGTATCATGTGAGACATGCAGAGCAGTCTCCCAGCTCCTCCTTTCTGCCTAGGTTTCACAACAGGTTGGTGGTGTCCATTCATTCTCCTACAACACCATCACATTGAATTAATTTTTTTTGTTGTTACTGATGATTATTATAGCTTAGCAAAATTATTCTTACATGTGGACAGCCCTTTAATACTTCCTAATGCCAAGTAGTAGCCAGCAACATCTTCTAAGTAAATCAATTCTAAACAGTCTGCCTTTGAGCATGTTTGATTGTGACTTGCTCCATTGATTGGCTCTACCAGCATCTTTAATCTTTAAAGAAAATCAGTGTCAACCATTGAGTGTGTGGTAAGGAGCAATTAGCAGTGTCTTCATGGCAGAAAAAAATTGTCTGCAGCTACCAGATTATCTGTGAAGGACTCTTTTTCAATAACCCTGAAGAGTAATTCTCACAATGTACTTGTTCTTGCAGCTCCCTTGTTACCAGCAGCTTTTGCCCAGAGTTTTCTACTGATGACACAAATTGAAATTACTTCATCTTTGCCACATATCACTAGTTGTGACTTTCGGTTCAAAGTATCATTCTACTGCTGCCACAAGTCAGAAATCCTTTACTAAAGATGTTCCTGCTCTCCTGTCAGGAACTGTCAAAGAGACTGAAATTTTTGGACATCTTGCCCTTCTCTTTGTCAGAGGGCTGTAGGGGATAGCAGGGTTTCCTCTGCGTGCCTTCACTCTAATATTGTGATCATAGAATCATAGAATCCTTAGAGGTGGAAGGGACCTTTAAAGGTCACCTAGTCCAACCCCCCTGCAATGTACAGGGACATCTACAGCTAGATCAGGGTGCCCAGAGCTCCGCCCAGCCTGACCTTGAATGTCTCCAGGAACGGGGCTTCCACCACCTCTCTGGGCAACCTGTTCCAGTGCTTCACCACCCTTACTGTAAAAAATTTCTTCCTTAAATCCAGCCTAAATTTCCTCTCTTTCAGTTTGAAGCCATTCCCCCTTGTCCTATCCCCACAGACCCTGCTAAAGAGTCTGTCCCCCTCTTTCTTATCGCTCCCCTTTAGATACTGAACGGCAGCTGTCAGGTCACCTCGGAGCCTTCTCTTCTCCAGGCTGCACAGCCCCAGCTCTCTCTCAGCCTGTCTTCACAGGGGAGGTGTTGCATCCCCTGGATCATTTCTGTGGCCTCCTCTGGACATGCTCCAACAGCTCCATGTCTCTCCTGTGCTGAGGACTCCACATCTGGACGCAGGGCTCCAGGTGAGGTCTCACAGCACAGAGCAGAGGGGCAGATCCCCTCCCTCCCCTGCTGGCCACGCTTCTTTTGATGCAGCCCAGCATTCTGTTGGCTCTGTGGGCTGCGAGGACGCGTTGCTGGCTCATGCCCAGCTGCCACCCACCAGTACCCCAAGTCCTTCTCAGCATGGCTGTGCTCTATCCTTTCATCCCCCAGCTTGTATTGATAGCAGGGGTTACCACGGCCCAAGTGCAGACCTTGCACGTGCCTTTGTTAACCTCATGATGTTCTCCTGTGCCCGCTGCTCGAGCCTGTCCAGGTCTCTCTGGATAGCATCCCATCCCTCAGGCGTGTCAACTACACCACACAGCTTGGTGTCATCCCCAAACTGCTGAGGGTGCGCTCGATCTCACTGGCAATGTCACTGATGAAGACATTGAAGAGCATCGGTCCCAGCACTGACCCCCGAGGGACCCCACTCGTCACTGATCTCCACCCAGACATTGCGCCATTGACCACCACTCTCTGGGTTCGACCCTGCCGCCAGTTCCTCGTCCATCCAACAGTCCACCCATCCAATCCATATCTTTCCAGTTTGGAGAGAAGGATGTTGTGGGGGACCGTGTCAAAGGCCTTGCTGAAGTCCAGACAGAGGACATCAGTGGCTGTCCCCTTGTCCATTGATGCAATCACCCCATCATAGAAGGCCACGAGATGGGAAATCTCCACCTCTTCTTCAGTCTAGTTCTTTGCACATCTTGTCACATGGCCAAAATTCAAGAAATTGGGTGTCCTTAGAGCACGGGAGATAAACAGAAGATCATAGGTTGTATCATCTACAAGAAAGTTCTCTCAGCACTAACTGCATCTTTTAATACCACTTTATTTAGCAGAAATGGCAAGATGTTTTCCAGTAGAAGGATAAATTACACAAGAAAAACCATAGCTTAAATTACTAGTGCATGTTGCTACGAGTTGAAGACAATGTAGAGCCAGATCAGATGAACTAAGTAATACAGAACCCCTCAAAGTTGTAATTCCAGGCTGAGGTTGGAAAAAGCACATTGTTTGTTACAGCACAGATGAATTGCTCAATCAGGTCAGCAGCTCCTTCTGACATGCTGAGAGGATCAGAGTAATTGCAAGGGTAGGAGTGCTTTGTGCAGTAAGCAGTCATACAGCTCAGGAGAAGCAAATTTTTGAACCAAGTGTCATATAGTCTAAGGGCAGAATTACACTCTGGTTTTGAAGAGCAGCTTTGTAAGTAGTGACAAGAATACTGAATCTTAGCATCCTATAGCATTCTTAAAAAAAGAAAACAAAAAAATGAATAATCTTATTTCAAAAAAAAAAGAAGTTTAAATTGGCAACCAAAAACCTAAAATGCTTTCAAAGAGGTCATCTTTGTTTCCATGCTAGGTATTGCCTCTTGCCTTTGGGAAAAAAAGGTTTTAGGAAACTTGGAAAAAAACAAAAGCAACAGCAGCAACAATAACAGAACACTCTCAGTGTGGCTTGTATCAGGGTGAGGAATCAATTAATAAAGTAAGAAGGCATGCTTAATAACCATGGTTAAGTCTAAATGAAGGAACATAAAGCAGAGTACAGGGTAAGGGCAAAACAATTTTTCTCTATCAGAAACAGTCTTGTTTCGCAAGATCTGTTGTTACAGGGCCTGACAGAGCCTGAACTGCCGTAGGTTACGGGGGAAGCTCTTCTCATGATAGAACACTTTGGGAAACAAATTACAGAAATCCCATAATATGTGTTCAGCAGGGAGATGGAGCATGATGTCAGAGGAGGATGGAGAAATCTCCTTAAGAAAGCATTTTCTTTTGATGCAGAAACGAGGGATCAGAAAATTGAACTAGGAAATGGCAGGGTTTTTTTTCTCAAACTAGAGAGGAAAGTACTGCTTCAGATGGGCAGATACACCCAGCTCACTGCTGCCAGCTGTTACGGATCTTCACGTTTGTACCTGTTCAAAACATTAGTTGGACAAATCGCTGAAAGAGGAATTCATCGAGGTGTACTCAGCACAAAGATCCTTGTCCTGGCACACAAGAATGTTATCAAAGAGCAGATGCTGAAATCTGCAGGGACAGCTTGAAAAGATGTCTCTGCATGCCTGCTCTGCCCTTTTGCCACTCAGAAATACGATGCTGAGCTAGGTGATTTTTTTTTTTTTTGTCTGACTCTTATGTTATATAGTGTCTTTGATTTGGTGTATGCTGGGAAGGACTGCTAATAGTCACAGCAGTCGCTGATTTTTGCTGAATGAGAATATCATGCCTGTGTGCACTGTTCTCCCAGCAGGTTAGCAGCAAGCAATGGAAATGAATGATCTGAGCCAAATTTAGTCCTTCACACCCTTAAAGTGAGCAGAGGGTACAATGGCAGTGTTTTAAAGAAAACTTCACCACTCCTAACTTAGCCTTCTTCTGTAATGTATGCATGAATTTCTCCTATCTAACAGGGCCACCTAAAGCCATTTCTACAGAAAACCAGTAAGCTCTCTCCACTGAAAGACTTTTTCTTTAAAGCTCTAAAACTGCGAAGAGCCTGTTTGCCAAGTACCTGATAGTTATCACCATTTACAGGTTAGCTTCTAAAAAGGAAAAAAAAAATGACAACCTGAAAGCTGTTATTTCAGAGCGATAGTCAGCAACTAGAACTTTCCTCTGAGAAAATCGATATTTCTGTTGTAGTATTTTGCTCTCTGACCATTGCCACTGATCTCTCCTATCTCAAGGATTCCAGTGAGCATAGATAGCTACAGAGTTGTCTCTTCCCTGGCTGCTTTTTCACATTGTCCTTGCACACCCTGAGAAGCCTTGAAACCACACTGAAGTCCTTGGATATCCACAGCCCCTGTTTGGATACAAGGACTGGTCTGTCTGTAACTCACAATGTTAGCATGTGGTATATAGGAAGTTTCATTTCCTTGTGTTCTGCTTTAACTCCTGCCACCTGTCTCCTTTTCCTAGTAGGACATCTAAAATGAAATGAACAGTAGCCTCACAGCACACACAGAATATCTCAAGCTTCAGCTTGCTGTACTTAGATTGAGTCTTTGAAATGAGTATCAAATTAACTCCATGAATTTCACATATATTTCATGGTCCTGCCCCTTTTCTCCTTGAGGATAGGAGTTTGTAGGACGTTGGTAAGGGGAGGAATAGAATCCGTACTTCCACCAAGAGCTGTAGGAATAGTATCTTGTGGAAGTGAGTTTGTTTTTAGAACTTTGCCTTCCAAAAGAAGAGGGCCTACTGTTCTATCCTAGAGGTGATAAGGCTGAATCATTGATCTCATTCAAATCACAAGTGCATGGTTATTTGTCTAGCTGCTGTCTTTTCCAGGTAGAAGAGCCAGTCTCATTTCTAATGTTATATGCGTTCACTGATGTTGATGCTTATTAAACTCTCCCTGTTTAAAGTTTCTTGGCACGTGATCCCTGAAAAAGTCTTTTGTCCATGCTGTGGTGTTTTGTGAGATACACACGTACCTGTCTTTCTGGCAAGAACCACAGGTGCACTGAAACCTTTGCAGTATACTAGTGTGCAGTAGACTTCTTGGTCGTCCTGGTCAGAAAGCAGTTGAATTTCAAAAACAGTGGCATCTCTGCAGAGTAACTCCCATTGTTCTTCATCTATTAGGAATCCACCATGGTATGGCGGATCCCCTCAGCAGACAATTTGAGTTAACCATGCGTGGGTGCTGACAGACTCCATTCTCACGCCTATATTCTACAGATGGAGTTCCCCTGTTTCCACCAACCCTCCAGAGCAGGTACTGATCCTGGGCTCCTCTAGATGTTGTCCTCCTGATTTCTTCATTCCCTAGTCTGCAGTCCAGGTTTTATACCTTTCTTTCTGTCCCTCACAGCCTGAGAACAAGTGAGAATATTCAACCTAACTGAATGTGAACAGCTTCTATTGAGTCGTGTCCCTTTGGTTATGATTGCTGGCTTGTGCTGCCAGATGTGTAAGGCAAGAATTCTGGCTGATATTTGGGGTGAACAAAGCCCTTACCCCAGATAGATTTTCCCTTTTCAGGTCCCTTTGAAGGCCTCCATCTGGTCTCAACTCTCCCACAGGCATCTTTCCCATTACTCCAGATTGTGTTGCTATGCGTAAGCTTTGTGTCAAGCTGCATGAATGGCACCAATTACTTTCCCTTCCCACTTACTAAGGCTTACAAGCTCAGGGCCCTGTTGCCTCCCCACTTAAAATGCTATAACCCTCTTTTGTTATGTCCCTGCTCCCAGCCTCATGCTGGCTGAGCCTTAGCTGGAGGTGCAGGTGATTCCTTAGGGGGCAGGGAGTGCATGGAGCTGCTTTGAGAACCACTAGCTGTGGCTGCACATCGCAGCAAGGTGTCACCAAGCAAACACAGTTACCTCTTGGGTGTGTTTATGTTTTGTGCATCTGAGTTCAAGATGATGTAGAACAGTTCCCACTCCTAGAAGTCCTAGTTCACCTCACCGGGAGGATTAGGAACACTTGAGTGCCTGTTGCAGAGGCTCTCATTTCCCTGTCCCATTTCCTTTCCAGCAGGAACAAAGTTGTGCTAGGGCTTAGCCCAACCTGCCTTTCTTACAGGGGTGTTACCTGCCTTCTCATTCTCGTCAGCAGCCTGTGTTGTCTTCCCCAGACTGTAACTGGAGAATCCCAGTGCCGTGTGGTAGCTGTTTCAGTGGCCTTTCATTTTTCCTGGAGAAGAAAATGGTGGAGGGAGTTCCCCTCTTAAATGGGTAGCTTTAGGGGAAAGCTGAGAAAACTGGGACTATGTCTTCTCAGACATTTTCCAAACTGAATCGTGTGATGTATCAGTAGCAGTGATTTAATGCTATTTCATCATGACCTAGGCAACCTTCTCAACACGCTGAGTGACAGCTGAGTGCTGTCAGAGCAGAATAGTGCTCTGCTGGATGTCTGCAGAATAACTGATTTGGAGCTTGCTTTATGTCATTTCCCCACTGTGTCAGATTCTTCTTTGTTTTAGGATCAATCCAGAGATTTGCCCAAGGTTTTGGAAGCAATTTGATGCCAAATATTCTAGAGAAATTTCTCTATTTAGCTGAAGTCCAGTAGAAGTCCAGTGTTGGTCTTTGCAGTGGTCTGTCTGTAGACCTTCCAGTGAATGTAGGGATGCTTATCCCTCACCACAGGTGGCACCTGTAAGAAAAAGCCAGGAGTTGTATTGTTTGACTTACGGTTGTTACAGGTTTTGTGATTGTCTGCTGCATCCCATGAGCAGCCCTTACTTGCTGCCACTTTGGAAGCACTGTGCTGGGCTCCAGGGGAGCTGCTCTGTCCTGTTTCTCACCGGGAGGGTGTGCAGAAGACAGTGGTGGCCTAAAAGTTGATCTCGGTGTGCAAAGTGAGGATGCCCCGCAGGGGTGAAGTGTACTGAAATAGATGATTGGCAAGGAAACATAAAGAAATGCAGGTTGATAGGCTAATATAAATGTACTAGAGCTCTGAAATACTTTCCAGATGAGATATTTAGTATTTCTGCCAGAATAAGGAACTACTGTAGATACTGTTACTCCAAGAGAGTCAAGACAGCATCTTTCTCTGGTTTTCTCTTGGCTTGTCTGAGCTTGTGCCCAAGAAGAAAAATTAGGTCTGGAGACTTCTCTGTGACTAGTGAGGACCACGTAGTGGTGGTCCTTTGCAGTTGTTTTCACTTAAGGTTGATTTTGCTGTTCCTTCAGCTCCCCTCTTTAAGGAGCAATCATCTATTATATACGTAATTAACAATATTTTTTTGTAAATAATCTCTGAAGCTCAGGTCATATGCCACTGCCCCACCTCCCACCGACACACCTACACGTTTCAGGAGATGCAGCGCCATAGCATCATAGAAAAGAACTGAAGGAAAAAGAAAAAGGAAGGTGCAGATTTTCAGGTTGTCTGAAAGCTAGTTAAGCTTAGGACCCTGCATCATAACTGCACTTTGGTTGTGCTCCAGAATTGCTGAGATTGCCTGGTGTAGAGAACTCTGCCGAGTTTTGCCCTTGTAGCTGACTGCAGATTACCATTGCTCTTCTGAAGGACTTTGGGAGCAGAAAGGTTTAAAGCTAATGAATATGATCTTCACATACTATATTTAAGCTTTCAAGTTGATGCAAGCTTCTTAGAAAGGAGATCTTCTGCACTTTTGGAGGGCAGAGCTGTCAGTCGCGGATCTGTAGTGTCAGCTCTCATGGTCTTAAGCTGGGCCATACCCTTTTTTAATCTAGGGACTTTTTGAGTTAATGAAATCAGTTGAAGGCTCTACAGAAAGGATAATTAAATTGCCATGCTGTGCAGTACATACCATATTAATCTTTTCTAGTGCAGCAAAAATGGCATTCAGATTACTTAAACTGACTGCAATTCAGTGAATCTAATCCCTAGGGCAGATGACTAAATTCAAATGCCAATATTTTAATAAACTTCATGGGGGGAGAAATCTATAAATCAGTTCTGTGTTTACTTTATTTTTGTTTTTCTTACCCTGGAACTGGCTCCATTTGGGACCTTGAAGTGAGGCCAGTCTTAGTCAGAATATTTATGCCAGTATTACTGTAAGCTTCTCCTCTTGTCTGTGGGGTTGGGATATAGATTAATTGTCATTCCTCTCTACTAATTTTTGTGAACTGCTTAGGAGAAGGCATTGTTGCCACAGAGATGCATTAGCTGATGTTGGTACATGTTGTGTATTTCAGGTTTCTCTGTGACAGTCAGAAGGATTTGGATGAGCTGATAGATTGCCTGCACCCACAAGGAGCAAGAGAGAGCCAGCTAAAGGAGCGTTTGGAGAAAAAGTGAGCCTGCTCTTTTTTCTATTTCTCTTCTCATCTTCAAAGCACGTCCTCATCACAGCAAGCTTTTCCATTCCTGGGGCAACACTCAGCATTTGGCTTTGACTGCCTCTGTGCTGAAGAGAGGCAGATGTTGAGAATGAGAAGTTGTTCTTTTGTAAACAGTAACTGTGAGTATTACTTGATAGGTAATGCTCAAAACCATGAAGAGGTTCATTAAGCCTTTAAGGTGCTCCTTGCAGCTGAAAGTAAACGCAGTGCTGTTTTATCTACACAGGCAGAGCTTCTACATGCTTTAAAGCATCCTACAAGGAACATTTTGCACTGATGGAGCATGTAGCTATCACTGGATGCTGTTGTTGCCCAGCACACACACAAAGTGACAAGGCACTAGTCTGCATGTATTCAGAGGCTTTTCTTGATTTTTTTCAGGTATCAGGACATCACACATTCTATGCACTTGGCTCGGAAACAGAACCTGGGCCTCAAATCCTGTGATGGCAACCAGGAACTGCTGACCTACCTCCGAAGTGATCTGATTGAGGTTGCAACTCGGCTGCAGAAAGGAGGGCTGGGATATGTTGATGTGACACCAGAGTTTGAAGCAAGAGTGAGTGAAAAGACAAACTAGTACTAAGAAAGACAAACGTGTTGATGTTGTCTCTGGAAGGTCTTGACTCTTTGGTTCTCCTCCAACAAGGGGATCGGGAAAATCAGATTTATTGTGTATGTACTCTTTGTTAACTGGTATTTCAAGATTACACAGCTGCTAGCTTGTGGTCCTTTTGGTGTAGGTGGGTCATGGCTTTGAAGGTAGGTGTCCTGCACAGCTGTGCAATTGTCCTATTTCCCTCATCTGTTGAGGGACTTTTTTATGGAGCTTTAGCCGAGCTCTTTTTGGCTTCTTTTTAGCTTCTGTATCAAGGCCAGAATGTTCTGTTGAGACAGCAATTGTCTTTTTTTGGCTATTTTCATAAGTTCAGCCCACTCCAGGCTTGGAGTAATGTGTGTGCCCCACATCCAGGAACGGGGGGACATTCTGTTCATGTGTATGTCTGCTCAGTGAGCTGAAGTATGATGGTGTTCTGGCTAGTTCAGCCTTACTCACTTAAGCATTTCAGGTGCACTATGCCTCTTCAAGAGTTAAAAAAATGTACCTGATGTGGGTAGAATACACACTCTGGAGACTAATGCATGCTCCTCCTACCAAAGGATGACATTGTCTGTCTTGGAATGCTTAATAATCTGTTAAACTACATTCTGAGTCACTGCTGAGACTTCTCTGTGTAGGTGAGATCATAAGTGTTAAGAGAATGATGGAAAAAAGTGAAACGACTCAAGGAATGGAAGAATTGCCTTTTCTTTTTCCCTTAAGCATCATGCTTTTTTTTTTTTTTGAAACTGAGATAATCAGTCATACATACGCTATATGCATGATCATCAGCTATGTGTGAACTGCTCTAGCAGAAGCAGCAGCAATATGCTGATTCCATAAGCAAGTGTGGGATTTGGTAGACAGCAACACTGCTTTAAGTGTCACAGGTATCCATTTGCAGGACAGAGCCACCTGAAACAGTGCAGAGAGCAATGTCCAACTCTTAAGTGGTTGTATGCTCTTCCTAACAGGTACACTCACTAGAGAGCTTGAAGGATTTTGGAGAGTGTGTGATTGCACTCCAAGCTGGTGTTATTAAGAAGTTTCTGCAAGGCTTCATGGCCCCCAAGCAGAAGAGAAGGAAACATCAAGGAGAGGACTATGCTGCCAAGGCTGAGGAGATAGATGAAGAAAAGAAAATAGCAGAAGAAGCTAAGGTATTGTTCACTTCAGGGCTCTCTTTCAGTCTTGCACCACCTTTGCTCAAAGGGTTGTGTTAAATTTCATCTGGTAGTAAATCCTGTGCATCTTCTCCCTGTTGCAGGTTTAGAGTGCACTGAGTTTGTTGTTTATGAGTCTGGGTGTTCCTTGGTTTTCTGGAGAGTAAAGGTATCAGCAGAATAAAAATCATACTGTGTAATTGCAGTTAATTTTCTCTCTATAGACAGTAAAGGGATGTTGTCAAATCTTTGACTTCCTTTGTGCAGTTCCTCACACAAGTTGAGTGCTTGAATAAAAGCACGTTATGCAGTGTTTTTAGAGAACTTAGCAGGAGTTGCATCCATCAGAGAGGACTGATGGTGTCTTAATGCCTTTTTCATTAAGAGGGAGAGAGACTTCATAGAATCATAGAATCACAGAATGGTTCAGATTGGAAGGGACCTTAGAGATCATCTTGTTCCAAAGCCCCTGCCATGGGCAAGGACACCACTCACTAGACCAGGTTGCCCAAAGCCCTATCCAGCCTGGCCCTCCTTCCAGGGAGGGGGCATCCACAACTTCTCTGGGCAACCTGTTCCAGTGTCTCACCACCCTCACAGGGAAGAATTTCCTCCTTAGATCTAGTCTAAATCTACCCTCTTCCAGTTTATAACCATTATCCCTCGTCCTATAATTATCTGTCCTTGTAAAAAGCCCCTCCCCAGCTTTCCTGTAGGCCCATTCAGGTACTGGAAGGCTGCTATCAGGTCCTCCCACAGCCTTCTCTTCTCCAGGCTGAACAGCCCCAACTCTCTCAGCCTGTCCTCATAGGGGAGGTGCTCCAGACCTCTGAGCATCCTCGTGGCCTCCTCTGGACCCGCTCCAACAGCTCCACATCCTTCTTGTGTTGGGGGCCCCAGCACTGGACACAGTGCTCCAGGTGAGGTCTCACGAGAGCAGAGCAGAGGGGCAGAATCACCTCCCTCGCCCTGCTGGCCACGCTGCTCTTGATGCAGCCCAGGAAGGTTGCTGAGGTTTTGGTGACTGCAAGGGAGTTAGGTTCAGGTAAATGTCAGTGTTATGCATGTTATGCAAGAAAATACAAAAGTCTTGTTATGCATAGAGATGTCCACAGAAAATGCTAAGCTGGGCTATGCACAACTTGTCTGGGCATCTGGGTGGTAGAGCTGGATGTTCTTGCAGTAAGAAAGTGGTGTTGTGGGGGCATAGCCTCCCAAATCAAAGCTGAGAAAGTACGGAGGGGTACTACTCAGGATTTGGTAGGGTCTTGCAGGCAGTTGAGATGTAGCAGTGCTTCATCCTATGAGGAAGTTTCTTTGCCCTTAGTTGAATAGGACATAAATGACATGGGACAATTTTTCTGTTTTTCCCTCCCTTCAAAATGCTCTGCCCTGATTGATCGCTATCTTCAGTAGAAGTAGCAAGACCAGAATTGGAACAACAGGTGCATTTGAAATTCCCAGACTAGAAAAGAAATAATAGGTGCTTGACTGGTGATGTTTGCTTTTTTTTTGCCAGCATATGCTGAGCCCTTGTTTGAATACTGAGTCTTTGTTATGCTCTGGCCTCACCATGTTAGGAAGATGTTTGGGTAGGCACTAGAAGTTTTCACGTTCTTCGGTTGTGCTGACGTATTTAAATTTTGTTAACTTTGTTGAATATTCCAGTCTGTAGTGCAGTGGGAATGGGAAGCTCCTTTACTCTAAAAGCTCTCGGCAGAATAGAGCTATAAAGGTCAGTTATCTCTGGAGCAGAAAGGACATGGGTCGTGACGTTTCATGTATCTGCAGCAACACTGTATAGTGCTTTACCCTCCTCTCTTAAAGCTGTAGCTGTAAGAGTTAGTCCTGTGGGGTGTGGGTGAAGAGTAGGCATTGTACTTAGTACAGTGTCTAGATGGGTGGTCCTTTAGCAGTGAGTTCTGCATTGAAGCCCTTGCCACTTCCCTGCTAATACTACAATTACACTGGACTTCAAACTCGAGCTCTTATTTGCCTGAAAATTGAGTCATTTTGATCACAAATGTTTTACTGGTTTCAGCATTCTACCTTAGAGCTTTGCTCTCTTACTTGATAGCATGACAAGGCCAGGCTTCTGTGGCGTGCTTCACCCCAGGAGCTGCAGAGTTTTCAGCAGTGCAGTCTCTGATTTGTCTTTCCTAGACGTTCGTGGCCACAGAGGGAACGTTCAACTTTTTGGATTTATTTTTGTTTTCTTACATCAGTTTATCTGTAAGAAGCGTTCTTTTTACTCAATCAGAAAACATTTAGAGACAATGTTGAAAGAGCAGCTCATATCTTAGATGCAGTTATCTGATGGAAAGCCTGGCTGGTAGGCTTTTACCAACAGATCTCCTGTATAGGCCAGTAACTGAAGTCTTTTAGAGCCATAACCACACTGAGAGTAGATAGCAAGTAAAATAGCTGTACTGGAAAAACACATTTGGTGTGCTTGCAGACTGCAACAGAGAAGTTGCCGTCCTGTGGTTCGTTCATTTTCCCTGTGAGAAGAAAGTTATGGCTTACAGCACCCATTTGCTGACATAATTGTCTGCGCTGAAGGTTCCTGCTGGCTCAGCTACATAGAGTTGCACTGCTGAGTGGCAAAAGATCACAACGTAGATCTGGCTTATGGCTGTTTCTGAAAATCTGTCTTTTGCCTCCGTGTTTATGTTCCCACTTGTGGAGGCAGCAGCGCTTGGGACGGTCCCAGCACAGGACGGGCACCAGCTGTGGGCCCTGTTGCAGCAAGACATGTAGCACCGCTGCCTTAGGCACAAGGAGAGCGTGGGCCGGTTCCTCCTGCCGCTCGCTGGGTGGGGATGGGTGCAGGGCACTGGGCTGGGGGCAGCTCTTGCTGTATCCCAGGAGTGCACCAAGTCCTGATACAGTCTCAACTGTTGAGAGGCATTTCTGTCATCTTAGGATACCAGAGGAGAGCTTCCCAGCTGGAGATTTGCCCACTTCTACCAAAGCAGGCATTTTCTGTCTCTCTGGGGTTGGAATGTGACTGAGGCTGCCTCTGGTGGTGTATTTGGGTTGTGTTTTCCCTGCTAGAACACTCCCTTCCAGTTCAGAGGGTATGTAAGTAACTTCTTTCAGTCTCCCGTTTTGCCCAGTTGGCAATCTGAACTCCCTTGATAATGGTACTGTTAAAATGCCACAGTCTCGTAATGCTTGGGAAGCAAGGCTAAAAGTCTGATAAATTCCACAGGCTTGGGGAGAAAAATGTAAGCAAGATGTGCCAACAGCTTTTGCAGATTTACCTTGGCCCAGCAGTTACCCAGTATGTTAACAGCAAAACCCATGGAACAGTTACTTGGAAAATCAATTACACAGTATGTGAAGCACCTCAACAATGTTCTGCAAAGAAATAGCACAATGCTATGTAATCTACCACAGTGGACTATGCAGGTTTCCATTTGACTCGAATGTCTTGGGCTCCAGGTAGTGTACTAGCAATGGCAGCAAGGATGTTGGCTTATTAGAACAGTTTGTATGTTTTTCCAAGCATTTAATATACACTATACTTCCTCAAATGAAGTGGGAGGAGAATGTGCAACTCTGCAAAAAAACCTGGGTTTCGTTTGGCTCCCAAATTGCTGTCAGCTGCAGAGTTTAGTTTTTCCCATCTGACACTTCACTGTTTGCTTTTTTATTCTCTTGGGGTAGAACATTTAACTTGAGTCCTATTATGTCCCTGTCATGTTGAGGCCATCACCTCATTGTTGTAAAGCAGAGGATTAATGTTGGGATTGAATGTGCAGTGGCTGTGGATTACTCCTCTGTCCTGGTGTACTTCCGATCCACAGTGATATTTTTTTTCTAAACCCCCCAGAGCTGAGTTTGAGGTTTCACATGAGGCTTACGACATGCAGACTGATTGCACATCTCAGGTTTAATGCTCTCATCCTCGCTTGCAGCTAATTCTGGGATTTGACATGTGCTGAGGTCACCCTGTCTCAGGAGAGGAGCTGGTTTCAGATACAGGGCTGTCAAATCTGATTGCAGCTGATGTCATGGTGCAATTTGCCGGGAGGACCCAGCGTGTGGCAGATCCTGCTGGTGGGCTCCAGTGTCTGCAGTACCCGCTGGAGGGCAGCACAGGCTGCTCCAATCTACCACGCTCAGTGGTGCTGCCAGCTGTCTCTTGACTTATCCCCCATTTTACAGCGCTAGATTTCTGCCTTTTATTTTCTTAGCCTCCCGATTATTTGGATTAGAATTCAGTGGAGTTCAAGTTGGTTCTTTCAGCCTGGCCATAAAATGCAGTAGGGCTGTACCGCTATGAACAAACTGCCTGATCCAGCAGGGCTGGTTATAGAGAAACCACAAGTGGGACTGCAGAGGCTATATAGAAGGAAAGACATAGAAAGTTGAGTTTTGGTTATTAAGGGCCCCAGCTAAAAGATATAAAAACATCATCAGACTGTAGCGAGCTGTGTCTGTGTGCTTCGTTGTAAGTTGTTAGGTCTGTCTGCAGGTTGCTTCAGCCATGGAGAAGTGGAAGACAGCAATCCGTGAGGCCCAGACCTTCTCCCGTATGCACGTGCTGCTGGGGATGCTGGATGCCTGTATCAAGTGGGATATGTCGGCAGAGAATGCCAGATGCAAAGTGTGTCGCAAGAAAGGTATGCGCTCCTGCCCCACGCCTGCGTACCAGTCGGACGCTGTCACCTCTCCATGCCCTGCTTAGGCAACATGCCCCTGTTGTCACTCTGTCTTTGGCTGTATTTTGAGTTTTGAACATCAGGACTTACAGATCTCACAGAAGCATTTGATCCTAACTCCAATAAACCATTCTTACAAAACCAGTACGAAGTCTTGCAGAACATTGCAGAGCTGCTGTCCCCTGGATATTTAGGATGCTTGGACACAAGTCATCTACAAATCCTTCTGGGAACACTTGTGCCACTGTCCGTTCCCCAGTTTCATTTTTGAGGTGGAATGGTCTGTGGCTCTCTAGGCCTTGTCAGTTGATCCAATTTCCTGCAGAAGGAACAAGCAAGAAGAGGCTGGGAAGGCGAATGCTCTTTGTAACTGAATAGGAGAGAGAAGTGGGATTATGCTAGTTTGAGGCTAGAATGGGAGTGAAATTGCTTGCTGAGCCAGAAGAAGCAAACTCTGTCTCTTGTGTGAGAGCAGAGAAATGAAGCTATCTGTCTTTGGCTGCAGCTCTGGTAAGGATGGGGAAGTACCCAATAGGTGACAAGAGACCGTCTTCTCTGTGTGTACTATTTGATGAAGGGCTTTAGAGTCCTGCAGGTGGAAGGGGTAGTTAGAAAGGCTGTTACCAGTAATTGAGTACTAGTACTGATGGATTACTAATTGTTCTGCCATAACCTCTCCTTTTGGATGGAAGCCTGGAGAAAAGAGCTTGGTAGCACATTCTACCACGTCATGTGCTTTTTGTCTCATTTTCTATTTGCTGAAACACTAGTGGGAAATGAGGGCAGGCAAATCTCTGAGGGAGTGTTGGACCACTTGCATTTACAAAAAGGCTATGCTGTCCTCCTCTTTAAAGAAATGAGCTGAATTGGTGCAATATCCTCCTTCACTGAGGAGCCTCCAAACCTATATGTAAACTGTCCTGCCCCTGTTCAGGAGGGAACTGCAGTCCCCAGGTGTGAGAGGGATCACCTGAGAGTAACAGATTGTAGTTTCATGGAACTCAAGAACTGGGATGTTAGGGACATGCTGGCAAGTTCTCTGCCTTTTTGTTCTTTTCAGTAAAGGAAATAGCTGGCTCAGGACTGTGTCCCTGTTACCCTTCACCACTGAGAAGCACAGAGAGACTAGTTCTGCTGCATCTCTTTTTTTTTTTTTTTTTGGTAGGCTTGCTACCTTAAGTGGAAAGAAAATATTATGCAGGTTGATCAGATTGAGGCTAGAGTAAGAATGGTTACATTCCTAGCTTCTTGCTAGGCTTGTGGGCATCTCTGCAGCGTACTTCTTTCCTTGTGTTCAGTTTAGGATTTAGTCTTGGTGAAATCTATTTGGCAAGTTCCTGCTTTTGTTTCAAATGAAATGTTTGCAGGACAATGAACTTCACATTGTTTTTTCTTCAAATGCTGCTTGTTTCCACTGCAGTGGAAATGGAGAAGGAAGGGTCCCTGCCATCAGAGGGCACTTTGCATCTTTCTCTCTTTGTTCTGACCTTCAGCCGTGTGGCAGCTTCTGTGTCACGGGTTGAGCAAGGCTGTGGCACTCAGTTACAAGTAAGTTGCACTCTCCTAGGTGAGGATGACAAGCTAATCCTGTGTGACGAGTGTAACAAAGCCTTCCACCTGTTCTGCCTGAGACCAGCGCTCTATGAGATACCAGATGGAGAATGGCAGTGCCCAGCCTGTCAGCCGTCCACTGCCAGGCGCAGCTCCCGGGGCAGGTGAGTGGCATTCCTCTCCTTTGAGTTGTCACTGATGCGGATTTCTAGCCATGCTTTCACAAGAGCACCAAAACAGCCTTAAACAGTCCTCTTTTAAAGGACTGAAATAGCCAAGTTGACTCAATGGCTCTGAAAAAATAGAAGAACAATTTTTTCAAGCTGTACGTTCAGCACACTTGTGTTGTACTGACCCATGAAGTTTTAATAAATAGCTTCAGCGTGGCAGTGAAAACATGCACAAAACATCAACCAAAACTGTATGCACTAAAGACTGTTGTTTTGTTCAGCTGAGCAACTAGTTGGGTTGCTTTTTTGTGGGAGTGTAGTAGGTAGCACTGCAGCTCTGTAGTGCCCTGGGCTTGTTAGTCTTGTGGCCCAATCTAATTAAAGCAGACAGTACTCCAGGCTGCAACTCAGCCTCTACCATGCTGCTGGAAATCAGATAGTGAAATGCCACCTTGGCAGTTTTCTGGACCTGATGAACGTTGGCACCTTAATAAGGTAGGATCCCTTACAGACGATTTGAGGAGGAATCAAACTTGTTATATGCAGCCAGATTGAGTGGTTGTCTCCTGACAGCAAGGGGTGGAATTGCTTTGTGATCTGCAGGCTGGAAGTTAAATGTATGCAAAATGTAATTTTCTGCTTACAGCGTAATCTAATTGTGACTGTGTGCTGCATCTGCCTGCTTGTCAGTAAGGTGAGGCTATCAAGTGGCACCTGATGCATAAGCAGTCAACAGATCCTTTCCTCCAGAGTGTCAGCACAGTCGGAGGCGTACAAACATGTAGTGTGCAGGTGTTGCACAGCCTTAAAAGTATTACTTAACTCCCTGGGCACCATTTAAGAGTTCATCAGGCTTGTTCCAAAATGACAGGGCTTTAATGCAGCTGTTCGAGCTTGAGATCATAGTTTCTTTGATGTGGTGGTGTTACCTGCAAGCTACTTGGCTGCTGGATGAGAGCCATCAGGTGGGGTAACACCTGTCTTGTTATCTGCTTTCTGCTCTTGTCTGGCTAGCTGAAGCAGGAAAAAAATGCTGCCCTGCGAAGACTTTTGCCCTGCTGTACTGTGGGAGCTAATTCATATTCTGTTTACTGCCCAAGCTTCTCTGTCTTGAGAGAAGGGAGACTCCCACAACAGCATTGCCTTTGTCCCCATCTGCCTTGTGCATGCTGCTTGGTTTTCTGTTTTGTTATAGTTTGAATGCTTTAGCAGACACATGCAGAAAGTTGGAACTGTCCTGGGCAGAGTCTTTGTAGCTTTGACATCAGCACGTAAGAAGTCTGAACTGATGATTTGCTCAGTAATAAGTAGAAGCTTAGCTGTGAATAACACAAAAAACAAGGTCTGGTTCCTTGTGCACAAGCAAGTAGCATGACAGTGGAAGGCAATAATGGGGAGATTATTCCAGCAAGAAACAAAAAAAAAAAAAAAAAAAACAAGCCCCAAAGCAAACAAATTGTGAAACTCCGTAGGCCAGGCTTGCAGACCTGGGTCAAACAGCAGCACTCACTCTCAGGGAGGAGTGATTGTGCAGCAGTCACAGTCAAAATCCATTATCACGTGGCCATGGCGTTGAAAACAGGAGGGGTAGGGGGAAGAATAAAAGCACTGAATTGGACACTGGGGATTTTCAGCCTAGATGTTCAGAATGTAGAGTCCAGGAGGTGTTCTTTTAGCTGTAGCTACAACTTGATACTCTAGGAAATATACTGGATCACTTCAGTTTGAGTCAGGATGTTTATCTTACACATTGATGTGGTCAGCACGTCTTTGTGTGAACAAACAGTATGGAGGGCCCCAGGCCCCTCACACTCAGATTCCTATACAATGAATATGTTTACCTGCCTTGCTCTAGGAACTACACAGAGGATTCTGCTGAAGATGAAGGTGAAGAAGGTGAGGAAGCTTCTGATGAACAAGAGGCTGAGGAAGAAGAAGAGGAGGAAGAAGACTATGAAGTCGCTGGACTGAAACGTAAGGCTTTGACTATGCAGGAAAGTAACAGAAAATACTAAGACTCTGCCTTCAGTGTCCAAAGAATTGATCTGATTTCAGATCTGTGCTTTTTCTCACACAGAACGGGTTCTTACTTGGAAACGGAGATTTTGCAAGGGAAGGCTGTGATTGTGTTATCTGTTACCTGGGGAGCTGGAGTGAACTCTCTTCCCTTTGTGACAAAGGCAACACTTGTAAAGATTGAAACTGCAATGAGCTCTCTCTCCTGGGAAAACTGCTGATACACTGCTAAGCAGTCAGCAGAGGCTGCAGCAGGGGAGGGTTAGGGAACAGCATTACCTGTAACTGCTACTGACAGTCTGTGCCTGTAGAGTGCCTTGGAAAACTGGAGCTTTAACCACAAAGAGGCCCCTGCTCTTGCTTTTTCCCTTCCTACCAGCTCATAACATAAATGCAGGATTTCTAGTGGTAAGGTGCCATCTTCAAGTAGTAAGACCAGGACTTCATTTGTTCATTCCTGTGGGAAGGCACAGTACTCAGGGTGCAGCATGGCCTGGACTGCCAGCACCCATTGGCTGCGTGCAGAGACCACTCAGGAGGCGTCGCTGGCTAACTTCTGGGCAGCTGAGTGAAATAAAGTAGCATTTTCTAGGCTCGCCCAAGACTACTTCTCTACCCCTGTGTACAGTGTTATCACTTACCGATCTCTAATGTGTGTATGCACTTTGATTTAAGGGAGTTTGACTGTCTCGTTTGGGCAGCTTGGTGCACTGAAAAGCTCAGTCTTGGAACAGCACACTGCCAGCATTTGCTTTCTGTCAAAGTGTCCTTGACTGACATAAAATTCGCTTCAGCCCTTCTTAACCAGGGCAGGTGAAATCCAGAGACCGGGACCCAAAGGATTATCCCATATTCTTTCAAGGATATTCATCCGGGTCTATCAGCCTTGATTCCTCTGCTTTATTCTAGTTTCAGGGATGTTCACTGATACCCTGGCTATGTGTGCTGCTTGTTGTTCTGCAGTGTATCCATGTCCACACTTGGAGTATGTTCAGCCTATGTTGCATGGCCAAGTCGGGAGCAAAGCCAAGGTTTCCAAACAATAGCACAAGAGTTACAGGCACTAAAAATAAAGCACTAAATGCAACCCCCGGTTTTAAAGAGCATTAACGTGGAAAGGTCACTGTGGAAAACTTTTGTTTTAATAGAGAAGTCCCATTAATCCTTGCGGCGTTTATCCTGAGGGATATAACCTAGAATGTTGGATTGTCAGACATCTGACACATGCCTCACACTTGACACACAGGCAGGAATGACAGCAGGCAGACGTCCTGCTGCCCTGACACGCGCTCCTCCTGCAGGGGGGCCTGGAAGGATGATTTATTGGGCAGGGCTGGATTAGAGGCTGCAGATGAAACACCACAGTGTGCTGGATGCAGCTTGCTCTGGCCCATGTGACCAGATGGAAGGAGCTTGGCTGGGGACAAGGACCTGTTACACATTCTGATATAGGGAGAAACTTAAGACGACAGCCTTACAGCACACTTGCACTTCCATCGGTGTGAAGCTCTGGCCGGCAGACTAACAAACGAGTAGGAGCGTTTCTGTGGGCCATCACACAGCAGACCCCGTCTTGGGGAATAAAATCCCATTGTTCCATGCTTAGAGCATGGCGAGCAGCTCCCTGCTGCGGTAACGCGACACTCCCTCTGCACACAGCTTACTTTTCAGGGCAGCTTAGCAACTGGCTTATCCCACTGTGGGGGCCACTGGTAAACGCTCAGAACCCCCCTGAGGAGCAAAGGAGCAGCAGAAAACCAAAGGAGACATGCAGGTTTCTGCACCCAGTGCTTTCCTAAAGAATGTTGCAGTTAGAACAACTGTCTGTCCCTGCACTGCTTACCCACCCTTCCTCAAGTCTCGATGCATCAGGGTTTCAGCAGTTCCTTCTGCGGGCAGAGGGTCTTCACAGGGCACCCAGAGAGCAAGCAGAGCCCTGCTGGTGGCAGAAGAGCTGGAAGCCTCCAGGTGTCCCGCAGAAGCAGAAGGTCTGCTAGAGGCTGGTATGTGTGGCCACCCTTAGACAGAAAGCTGTTGCCACACAGCAGTGGCCTTTTCTGGGACAGGAGGTGATTACCAACATACCTCATCTGGAGAGGGTGTTGAGCACAGCTGACAGGGGCATGTGCTGAGTGAGGATGGTGACAAGAAGCTGGGTCATTCCCATCATCTAAGGGTTCTCCGTGCTGTGAGTGAGGCTGCCTGGTGCGTACAGCTGTGCAAAGGGCTTGTGATCTCTGCTTCCAGGTTAACCCATTCCTCTAAGCCCCTGGCTTATGTGTTTCAGTGAGACCCAGAAAGGCAGCCCGGGGCAAGCAGAGCACAGCCATGTACTCCTCGAGGCAGGGAAGGCACCAAAGGAAGAAGCAGTCACTGCACCCTGCCAGGGGACCCCGGCAGCGGGCTGCACCTGTCAACAGCGCAGACATTGATGAGCTGGTAAGAGCCAAATTGCTCCCCGGGGGCTGCTCACATCATGAGTTATAAACGAAACAGGTGTCACACTTCCTCCCCTCCTCTTCCCAGAGAAATATCCTGAATTGTATTGTGAAACCTGGGCTGGGATGGGGGCGGGTTAACAAAGGAGGCATATCCTTAAGGGCCTGGTGCAAACAGAGCAAAGATATGCCAGGCATCTTTCCTCAGCCGCTTTCACACATTGTCCCCGTTGATTAGCAGGCAGCCTGCAGCTTGTTAAAGGGTTTTAAATAGTGTCCATATGTTTCTGCAGAGAGGTGGGGGAATTGAGGGGGTCCTGGATGGTCAGAGAATGCCAGCAATGCAGAACCCTAGCTCCCTAGCCTTGGCCATTCTCTGACAGTTGTTGTGCGTATGGGCGCTCCCCAACCTCCAGGACATAATTCAGCTGGCTTAGGTTTCACTTGACATTTAAAGAATAAAACCTGCTCCTGAACAGAGCAATCCTGTGTGCATGTGCTGTGCTGTCTGTCCAGGGGAGGGACGCACTGCAGGGGATACCCTTGCCCCGCACCCACAGCACAGGCCCTGCTCTGTATGCCATCTGCCTGCTGAGCAGCACTGGTCATGCTGCAGGTGTACCCTGCCACTCTTCTTGAGTGGTTTGATCATAGGTCTTCAGGCTCATGGCTTCTTGTGCTGGCTGTGAACGGGCTGGTTGGTGGATCGGCAGCATGCTTTGAGCTGATCTTGTTACAGATTGGAGGGCAACCAAACCAGCAAGCCAAGCCTGGGTTGCCCCAGCCAGCTTGGTGAAACATTCAGGTGGGAACAATGTTATGAAACAGCTGGGTCAGGAGCTCTGACAAAACCGTCTAGGGCTCCTCCATTGTTTGTCCTGGGAAGAGAGCGAAGCTGGCTCAGGAACAGCTCCCTGTGTTTTGGAGCCTTCCCATCATCTGACATGCCCCAAGCAGAGCGGTGCCTCTTAAGCTGTCGTGGTCAGAGCTGAGATTTCCCTGTGCTGGTGGCTGACCTTGTGTTCTGCCTGCATACTCAAGAGGCATCAGCTGCTCTTTGGTATTTAAAATGGCAGCACAGGCTCTGCAATGGGCCCAGCAGCACAAGTGCTGTCCCCCTCTGCCTCTCACATGCTGTCTGCCAGGAGCTCAGAGAGGGAATTTACACTCTGCATTTGCTGTCTATATTCTTTGGCTGTCTGCTTTGACCATGTTGTCTTTGAACCTATCTTGAAAAAGCTTGCTGCCCCCAGAGAAAAGGCTAGTTGTGAGCTATTCCCATCAGAGCTTCTGGATGGGGCTCCCGTTCTGTAACTCAAGCTCCCACCACATGTCTTGGCTGTTACCATCAAAGGTCCCGCAGCAGAGCCCTTTCCCTCTTGATTATTGTGGAAGATGGCTACATTTGAAAGACCTGAGCTTTTTTCTGCAGCAGTACTGCATATCCCCATGCTGTGAGACACTGGCATATAAGCAATAGGACTGAAAAGAAAAGCTGTGCTAGGAACTAGCTGCTTTACCCTAGAAACCGCCTGCCAAATGCTAAAGCTCATGGTGGTTCCCCTCCTTTTAACAGCATCCCTCCTTTGTGTGAGCAGGTCCTTCAAACAAAGAAGATGACACGTCGCCAAAGCCTTGAATTGCAGAAGTGTGAGGAAATCCTTGGCAAGCTGGTCAAGTACCGCTTCAGCTGGCCCTTCAGGTGAGGGCAGATGCTGCCTCCTGCGTGCTCTCAGGACTGTCCCTGGGCTGTGTGCAGATATGGGGTGGCCATACCGCAGTCTCGCTGGACCCGCTGGCTGGTTGTGAGACCCAGGTTTTGAAAGCAAGGTACAGATGGGAAGAAAGGGGGTGAATCTGCTCCAGTAGAAAGCACCTTTCTCTCAGTCCTCTGCTGGACTGAGGACCTGGGGCCTTTCTGATGTGGGATAACAGAGGGTGATAGGTCGTGGGACAAAGGCAGGAGGATGAGATTGGTGTTTTCAGCAGCTCCCAGGATTTGCAGGCGCTCCTGCATGTGGCTGTACCTGCTGCATACTGGTCCCTCTGCACGGAGCAGCTCTCTGGGCAGAAGGATGAGCTGCTCTTCTGGCGTCAGTGCTGCAGCCACTGCAGGGCTCGCATGTCTGCTGCTGTCGAGGTACTTGGCTTTGCTGTGGCCCTGTGGGGGGTGCAGGTTGAGGCTGCTGTTCAGCAGAGCGGGTCCGGGCGGGAGGTTCACACTGCACAGCTCTGGGCTGCACTGTGCCCATCACCTTCCTCCTATCTTTGTGGCTCTTTGTCTGTCAGGGAGCCAGTGACTGCAGAAGAAGCTGAAGATTACTTGGAGGTCATCAGCAACCCTATGGACTTCCAGACTATGCAGAGCAAGTGCTCCTGTGGCCACTACCGCTCAGTGCAGGAGTTCCTCTCTGACATCAAGCAGGTGTTCTCCAACGCCGAGCACTACAACCAGAACGGGAGTCACGTGCTGTCCTGCCTGGAGAAGACAGAACAGTGTTTGATTGACATGGTGCACAAGCACCTGCCTGGCCACACATATGCACGCAGAAAACGCAAGAAGCTCTCTGCCAGGTGCCAGGGACTGGAGGAGCAGGAAGGGGACAGTGAGTCAGAGCCCCTTGAACATTCCCGGGGACGGAAAAGGAAGAAATGAGGGATGGGAGGGGGCCAGGGGGAGAGCCAGAGCTGAAGCAGGCCTTCTGGTGCTGGTGGGCAGCAGGACGGGTTGTCTGGAGGGAGTTAAGAAGCAGCAGGCACTTCTCTATTAATCCAGCCTTTTCTTTGGCCCATCCTAACTTTAATTTTTCTGCAATTTCCTCAAATATTTGGTCATCCATTGAATGAGCAGAGATGACTTAACTGCTTCCTGCAAAATACAGAGAGTTCATACATGTCTGTCTGTCCTTCTAGGAGGGGAAGGTGGGAGGGCAAGGGAAAGGCCTGACCAAACCCTGATGGGCAGGGGAGCACGAAGCCTGCTCCAGCTCTGGCACCATTGCTGCCTTGGGATGAGCCATTTCCTCCCTCTGCAGCCAGCAGCGCTGGAGCGCGGTGGGACCTCCACTGCCTGCAACAAGACCAGAGCTGGGCAGGGAGGGATCATATTGCTTCGCAGACGGACTGCTGTGATCAGGCCAATGGGCTGCTAGTTCTTGTATGTATATATTTATATGGTGTTAATTCTGAGCCCCCGCTGAAGGGCTGCATAGGGCGAGCAAGCACTTACAGTTATGGAGACACGGCCTTCACTAGCATCCTAGTACAGCTGGCTTCGAGGTGCTCTCGCTTTTTCCCCCTCTCTCCTCGGGGAGCAATCTCTGGAGGCTGTGCTCCAGAGGTCTTCCGAGCTCAACCCTCCACGTCCCTGGCGGTGTAGGCAGGTGGTTTCCCTGCTCACCTTGACCAGCACACAGTCGTAGCCCTTTGGATGAACCGAGTGCCAGAAGCATACCAGAGAGCATGGTTTTCTGCACACCCTCTAGGGAGCTCAAGGGCAAGGGGAGCAGCAGAAACGTGTTCTGTTTAACTTTTTAAATTAATTTTCTAGTTATTAAAAGTGGCTTGTTCCTATCTGTGATCTTGTATAAAGAACACCTGTAAGATACCGTTGTCTTGCTTTGGCACATGTACAGTTTATATCAAATTGTGTTTGCTGTATATTTTTTCCCCCTCTGAAAACTCAGTTTCCTATCTGTAGCTGGAGTCACAGTGGGGGACTCACTGGCGAGGGTCCCCCAGTCCCTCTAGCCGTGCTCACCTCCTTCTGTAGTCACACCCCTAGCTCACCTCCCTCACGTCCCCAAGCACCACGGCCACGTCCCCAGCAGTGGGCTCTGCCCTACTGACTTTTCTCTAAGAAAAATGTTCTGTAATCACCATCATCATCGTGACATTTTTGATCATACAATCAGGGCTTGGACTTTTTATTACAGAATTCCGTAGTTTGGAACAAACTGGCCCCAGGCTGCTCTATGCTGGTTTTGTAACACAGACAAACAAAAGCAGCTGTTGCAGCTCCTGTGACTTGAGAATAAAAGGATCCTCAATCAAAAGTTGCAGCCTAGTTTTGTGGAATTTTTGGTTTGTTATTTTTTTTACAGGTATTTGTTTCGGTTCTGGACTGTTGATGGCTGCAGCCAGTAGGCACCTTCCAGCCACCTCCCCTTGCCTAGCTCCCTGCCCCCCAGGATAGCACTGACGTTTGTATTTCACACGTCCCCCTCAGAGGCTCTGGTTTGTCCTGTTAATAGAGAACATTTTCTGCAGGTCCTACACAGTGAAACCTTTGGAACCATACGTTTTTTAAAAAATAAATGTCATTTGTGGGGGGAGGGGGGTTTCTGCTAAGGGCTGTACTTGTAATAAATTGGAAAGTTAAAAATAAACATTATGTACCTGTGTTTGTAAAGTTGGCTTGCAGCAAGTCCTTTGTGGGCGTGGGTCGGTGCAGCTCTGCGGTGTCCCCTCCTGCTGAGCGCTGCCTTCCCCACAGCCCGTAGCAGCAGCACCGCTGGAGGGAGAACGGAGCCACAGCGAGGAGGGCTGAAGGAGCACTGGGTCGGCTCAGGTCAGCGTACAGCCCTGGAGAACCATCTCGGCCAAAGCACTCAGGTTTGGTGGCAGCAGCCTGGATCCAGGTGCGGGGCTGCAGGGGTGGCTGTGCTGCTCCGCAGTGTGGCTGCTGGCACGTGCTGGGCTCTGCTGGGTGACGCTGACACAGAGCGGTGTGCTCTGAGCTGGCCCCGTTGCTCACCCTCCCCAAAGATGAGGGAGAGGGGCTGCGCTCTCCCTGCCCCTGGACAGGGGAGGTCGCAGATGGAGACCTGTAGCTGCCCTTGCTTCCAGCACCTTCTCTTCCTGTGGGCTGCCAGGAGGGTGCTCCTGCAGCAGGGGGCAGAGCTGTGGGGGGAGCTGCAGTGGCTTCGTTCTTTCACCCCAGCACTGTGGCTGGATGGCCATCAAAGCTTCTTCCCTACTTCCATCAAGGTGCATTTTGCAACCACAGCTGCACTCATTGCAGCTGAGATGGGCAGGGTCTGTTCCTGCTGTGTCTGATCAGCCCTGCTCCCAAACTGTCATCAGATCCTGTAACAGCATGGCAGGGCAGAGCCTGCAACAGGAGCTGGTGCTGATGTACAGCCAGCAGCCATAAAGCAAAGGCGCTGGCCAAAGTTTTTCTGCACATTCACTGCTGCCACAGGAACAGGAGTGTGATGCTCTCCAGGTCAGCACCATCATATCATGCAGCTTGCAGGGAGTGCCTGGGCACTGACTGGACCCTGCACGCCCCAGTGGGGTCAGCTCTGGGCTCACTGGGCCTGAAGGCTGCTGGCAGTGGATAAATGCTGCTTTGTCCAGAGCAGCCCCATCCCCAGGCCACAATCACCAGGTCCCTTTGCTGAATGTGCACCAGGACCTGGGTGCACCAGAGCGTGACTCACAGAGATGTTTCCAGGCCCCAGCATGGAGACCTCACACCACATCTGCTGCAAGCCCTTTCCGAGCTCTGCTTTTAATAGTAGCCCTGCATGGCATTACCGCCCTGTGCAGGCCTATAAATAGCCGGCCCCGCTGGCGGGCAGCCATGGCACCCGTGCCCGCTGCAGGCTGGGGGTGAGTGCGGGCCCAGCTGCATCCACCATGGCACGGGGCTGGGCCTGAGGCACAACAGAGCTTGAGCGCCTGGCGTGTTTGAGATCCTCAGCAGCCCTAGAGAGCAGCAAGGAGCCTCTCCTGGGTCCCCCCTGGCTTCCTCACAGCTGAATGATTAATATTAAGCAATTAATGGTACAGGGGACTTGGGACTGTTTAGCATGTTGCCAGAGAGCAGTGAGATTTCCTTCTGCTGCTGGTGGGACCAGGACCTTCCTGCTCTGTGGTGGCCGCAGCTCTCTGGGTGCTGGGGAGCACAGGGCTGGACCAAGCCTTCCACGCTTGGGGCAATGGCCACGGGCCCTGGGGGCAACGCTCAGGCAGCAGGGTTGAGCCCTGGCCCCGCGTCCCTTTAACACCCAGCACCAGCCCCAGTCCTGCCAGGGCCGGGTACTGCGGAACACCACAGCCCTGGGCCTTCTCTGGGGCAGCTCCAGCCCGGGCTGCTCTGCAGTGCCCCAGGGCCGGCGGTGGGGCTGGGCCTGATAGCAGGCGGTGGTCGGGCGCCAGGGCCCCGCTGCCGCTGATAGCTGCGGCCCAGCGGGACACGCTTATCAGGGCCAGTGCCAGAGAGGCAGCAAGCGACTTGGCAATGCCAGGGTGCTCAAGGGCAGGCTGTCCCCTCTGCGCTCCATGAGCCACCCAGGAGCTGGGACAGCAGCAGTGACACACAGACCTGGAGACAGGGCTGTTCCCAGGCCCCTGTCACCATTGGGCTGTTCTCAGGCCGAGGGCACACCGTGGCTCCAGGCTTGGTCCCACACCCCAGGGGCCTGCAAGGTGCTCAGTGCTGGGGGTGCACACAGCCCCAGTGAGCCCCCCACGCCCTGCACTGGACTTTGGAGTCTGTCCCAGAGCCAATATTGACTCTCCGGCCCCAGGTCACGGCCCTTCTGTCTGCTCACACAGCCCCTCCTGGGCAGGGACAGGGCCCCCGGAGGCTGCGACCCCCCCGGCCCTGCATGGCGGTCCCTGCCCAGGGAGGGGCCAGGTGCCCCCCTGCCAGCCGGGCCCAGCAGCATCACCACACGGTGCCCTGTGGCTGTCCCAGACCCCCGGCACAGTGCCACATGCCAGCGGTGTCTCCCAGTGCCTGCTGGGTGCGGGGCTCCGTGTGCCGAGTGCTGGCTCCCGAGGGAGATGGATGGTTCTCAGATCTGTCACTCAGCTTCTCCCCATGTCTTGGCACCCCCAGGGGCAGCAGAGGGGGGATTAAAGGCGCTTCCCAACATCAGTCACAGCTCAGCGCTGCGGTGCAGCGCTATGGGCCACGCACCCCCTCCCCGCGGCCGGCCGGGCTGGGGCTGGGGACACCTCAGCCTCAGCCATGGGCCCCTGCTATAGGCCCTTCACCCCGTCCCACCCTGCCTGGCTCCCCCAGCCCCACAGCGACCATCTGCAGCACGGCACTGAGCCCAGCCCCACTGGGACAGCACTGGCCAGCACTAGGCCCTGCCTCAGTGTCCCAGGGTGCTCAGCGGGGATGGGGAACCTCGGTGCCACCAGCATGGCACCTGGGTTAGGGGAACCTCATGGTCCCTGAGGCTGGGGGCAGGAGGGGAAGCAGGGGGACACGGCTGCCCTCACACTGCCCCATGAGCCTGCAGCCCCCACTGGGGCTCTGTGTCTAGGAGTGCTGAGGCGCTCAGACCTGTTGCTCCTGGGTGAGGGACAGGCAGGCCTCGTGCTGGCTAATGAGTGAGAAACACGAGCACCGAGAGCATCACCTGAGGCCTGGGATGCCCACAACCCCCGCCTGCCATGGGGCTGGGCCCAGCCCTCCCTGCTGGCACTGGGATACGTGACCGCAACTGGGCCTGGGCACACTGCAGCCGCGGGCCTCTATGGCTCTCTCAGGCCGAGGCCACCAGCTCCTGCTCGGCCCCGGCCTGGCAGCACTCAGCGTGCCCTGTGGCCCCGCTCCCCCAGCATGCACCAGCTGGGGCTTGAGCTTCCCCACAGACAATGGGGAAGGCGAGATGGGATTGTAACCCGAGCAGAGGATAAATAAAGCTGCCCAGAAGTTTCCATGACCCGCACCTCAGCTCCCGCTGCGCACACCAAGCCGAGCGCTCTCTCCCAGCAGAGTCCCTTGCCCCCAGCCCAGTGCCCGGTGCGGGGTCCCCAACCCTCGCCCAGCACAGAGCCCCAGCACGGCAGCACCAACATGGCACCCACCGAGGGGAAACCGCTGTCCTCTGGGCACTGGGCACTGCAGTGCGGCCCTGCCGCGGGGGTGCTCCTCACCGGCCCCGGCCCCGGGACGCTGCCCAGCACCATGCTGCCCTGCGAGCCCGGGGGCTCAGCCCCTGGATTCCTGCGAACAGCACAAGGCTCCATTGAAATAACACATCCAGGGTTTATTGTTTTTTCCATTCTTTGCAGCTAATGATTAAAAAAAAAAAAATCTAAAATAAATTACAGAATTAAATAAACACGAACTGGATTATTCCCCCTTCCTGTCCTGGATTATTCCCCCTTCCTGCCCTGGCCCCTGCCACCCCCCCAAAGAAAGCACTGGAACAGTCACTGGATTTGGCAGCAGCAGCAGAACCTCCTCCAGGCACAGCAGCCACCTGTTGGGGCCAGCGGGGCCGAGGATCCCGGCACCCCGCACCCCACGCGCTCCCCGCAGCCCCGGGGCGCAGCGCTGCCCGTCCCTTACCCGTGCCACGCGCCCTGCAGCGCGCCGTCCCGCTCTAGACGTGTGTTGGGTTGTCCAGGTACGGGTCCGTCTTGGTCATGTGCAGCACGACGGCCGGGGCCTTGTAGTGGCAGTGCACCCCGCCGCAGCTCACCCCGCTGCAGGGCTTGCCCCTCGTCCTCACGCCCAGCCTCCTGTTGCACAGGCTCTGCCAGGTCTGCAGCGTCTTGGAGCTCCACACCCACACCCCGCTGGTGATGCCCACCACCAGTGACATGAAAATCTTTAGCATAAAGACGGCCACGGTGGGCACTGAGGCCTCCAGCGAGCAGTCGGCCGCACGCCGGCCAGGAAGGGGCACGCAGCCGCGCTCCAGGGCCCTGAGGTTCCAGTAATCCACGTTGAGCCGCTCGTAGAAGTAGCAGACGATGACGCAGGTGGCTGGGACGGTGTAGAGGATGGAGAAGACCCCAATCTTCACCATCAGCTTCTCCAGCTTCTCTGTGTTGGTGCCACCTGTCTTCATGATCTTCCGGATGTGGAAGAGGGCAACAAAGCCGGTCAGGATGAAGGAGGTGCCGACCACCAGGTAGCAGGAGAGCGGGATGAGCACAAAGCCCGTCAGGGCGCTGACGTCCATGCTCCCCACGTAGCACAGCCCCGTCAGCTCGTCCCCTGCCACCTTCCGCATGGTGAGGATGATGATGGTCTTCATGGCCGGGATGCCCCAGGCAGCCATGTGGAAGTAGCTGCTGTGGGCCTCAATGGCTTCGTGCCCCCACTTCTTGCCAGCAGCCAGGAACCAGGTGAGGGTGAGGACAACCCACCAGAGCGAGCTGGCCATGCCAAAGTAGTAGAGGATGAGGAAGACGATGGTGCAGCCCGTGCTCTCCAGCCCCTCCTGTATGATGTAGAGCTCCCCGTTCTCCCGGTCGCAGGCGATATTCTCAGTCCCTGCTACCGAGCGGATGATGAAGGCCACCGAGTAGACGTTGTAGCACATGGAGAGGAAGATGATGGGCCGCTCGGGGTACTGGAAGCGGTGCGGGTCGAGCAGGAAGGTGAGCACAGTGAAGGCGGTGGAGACAAAGCAGAGGGTGGACCACACAGCCATCCAGACGAAGGCAAAGTCCTTGTCCTCACGGGACCAGTAGACGTCCACGCCCGGGGAGCAGCGGGGCGCGCAGGACAGGCTCTTCTCCACGTACTGGAACTTCTCGGGGTTGTCGCAGGCCCCCAGTGCGTTGGGCCCCCGGCCCTCGGAAGCTCCCGGCGGCCACGGCCGGGGCGCGACGGGCAGCATGCCCTGGCCCTTGTGGGGCTCGGCGGCTGAGGCATTCTCAGGGGCCTCCATGCAGAGGGCGTTGGGGTCATTCTTGGTGGGCAGCCTGCGGCAGTCGAGCGACTCAGGCCAGCCGAAGTTGAACTGCTCCATGATGGGCACGCACTTGAGGCGCGCCTGCTCGCACATGGGGCGGCAGGCGGGGATGCTGGCGCTCACCTGATCGGTGCACATGGGCGCGTAGAGCGAGCAGAGGAAGAAGCGCAGGTGGACGTGGCAGCCGTACTCCACCAGCGGCGCGAACTCGTGCAGCTTCAGGGCGGCCTCGCGCTGGCTCTCGTGGCCCAGCAGGTTGGGCATGCGGGTCAGGTTGTACCCGATGCCGCGGCACATGGGGATGTCCACGGGCTGGCACCGCGCCGCCCGGCCCCGCGCCGCCTCCAGCGCGCCCAGCTCCAGCCCGCGGCCCGCGGCCGCCAGCT
>WBMW01001952.1:78550-94788 GCA_013396635.1 Penelope pileata
AACAATTCCCCACGGCTGCATGGGGGGTGTGAGATGCCCCCAGCACGCAGGGGATGGGGATGGGGATGGGGATGGGGATGGGGATGGGGATGGGCCCTCATTGGTGAGCATGGAGCAGCGGAGGGGGAAAGAGGAGGAACGAAGGGGAGGAGAGAAGGCAGCATCCCCTGGTGCTGTGCCCCAGAGCCCCGGCCCAGCAGGGACACACGTGTCCATGTGTCCCTCGGGCTGCCCTGGCAGCACTGCGCAGGGCTCTGCCCAGCACCGCGCTGTCACAAGGGCTACAGCAGGGACTGAGAGCTCGGGCAACCTGGGCTCCGAGGGACCCCGTGCTCCCGGTGCCAGCCAGAGGAAGGGCGAGGGCACAGCCCTGCAGGGATCTGGCAGAAAATTCTCCCTTCCAGAAGAATTTCACAGGAATAGCAGCGCAAAAGACCGGCTGGGTCAATTTCAAAGGGATGCCAGCACCGGGGCCGGATGGGCTGAGCAGCAGCTGGAGGGGTCTGTCCGAGGACAGCCCCCCCAGCCACAAGCTGGCACCCACCTGGGCACCCACACGCACGGGGGGTTCTCCCTGGGGCCACCCTACGCCGTGCCAGCAGCGCTGGGTGCCACCGGTGACCTCAACCCTGAACCCCTCTGCTCTGGTGTCCTGCAGACACGCACTGCACCGCACAGCCCAGAGCTCTGCAGCCCGCGGCTCCGCGGCACAGCACTGGGCAGTGGGTGGGGGACTGGGATCTCTGGGGACAGGCGGTGAAGAAACGGGGCAGCAACTCGACCCTGGCAGGGGACAGGGAAACTGGAGGGGCTGTGACACTGCCCCTGTCCCAGCCCCAGCCAGCACAAATGGAAAGGAAAAGCCATTTCTTCCCTGACTCCGGCATTAATTATAGCAACGCAATGAGAACCCCACCAGGGGGAATTAGCAGCCCTGCTCATCCCACACCCAGGCTGCAGCTATTTTTATGGCTCTGCAGCGTGTCAGCGGGCAGGCAGCCCTGGCAGGAAGGGCACGGCGGGCAGGGAGCGATGCGTGCCACCCCACACCCCACAGCCCCGTGACACCCCCAGCCCCAGCACGATGCCCTGCAGGACAGGGCTGTGCCCTGCTTGTGCCACCGCCCTGCTGTCCGCACACCCCATGTCCTGCTGGCCTGGCAGGGGCTGTCCCGCTGCCCTTGTCCCCGTGCCAGGCTCCGAGCTGTGTCCTCCCAGCTCAGGGCCTGACCCAGCATCCCATCCTGGGGAAGGAAACGTTCTCCCCAGTATGCCACTGGTGCAGGGGAATGTCCCCGCCGTGCTGGCTGTCCCCGCGGGACACAGCCCTCCCCTCTCTCCCCCGCTGTGCCAGAGGAAGGCAAAGACATTTCCTGGAGGCTGGGGGATTTCTCCCCGTTCCCGTTGCTGCGTGGTTTCAGTAACTTCAGCAGCTGTCGCAGACGCACTCAGGGAGGTCGGCGGGAGCTGCAGCGGCCGCGAGCCCGGAGGGAACTGGGGGTCCTGCCCGTCTGGGAGCTATGGCCGCTGTCCTGTCTGCACCCACAGCCTGAAAGGGCAGCACCCGGCACGGCTCCGGGCACAAAAATGCTGCTGCAGGTGCAGAGAGGCAGATGGGAGTGGCTGGGTGACACCGGCGTCCCATGGCAGCGCTGAGCTCCCTGCACTGCTCGTGGTGGGGACATGGTGTGGGAACACCAGGGCCAAGGCTCGGGGACATGGGGCTGCAGCTCGGGCACCTGCAGAGAGGGAGCTGGGAAGCTGCAAACAGCCATTTTTCCCCAAAAAATTACTTCCAGCTGAAAACCTCCCCCTCTTCATGCCAAGTTGCACCCTCTGTTCCAGCTGCAAAACAAAAACCCAAACACGAGCAGAGGAAATGTGTGAACGAGGGGCTGGAAAATGCCTCGGGCAAACCCTCAGATCTGGGATGAAACGTTGGAAAAACGGGCACAGTAGGTGCCAAGACCCCCCCAGGGAGCGGGGCAGGAGGTGCAGGGCGGTGGGGCTGGGCCAAGAGCCCTGCACAGGGACAGTGGCCCCACGGCACTCCTGTGCCGTGCCCCCTGGGGACAACCCCCCTGCAGAGCCCAGCAGGGCCCCACGCAGGATGTGTCTGGCTGCTGGCAGCCGTCCCTGCCCGCACGCGGCCGGGGGCTCACGGCACAGGGCACGGCCGTCATGAGCCCTGGGAGCCCGAGGGACCGGCACGAGGACAGGGACCGAGCGCGTGATGGGGCCGGGGCTGCCTGGCTGCCCCGTTCCGGGGACGGGGTGGGACGGCAGCGGGGAGCCCCTGGGGGAGGGGACGCACGGCTCTGGCCTCGGGGACTCCAGCCTGTGCCGGGGATGCCGGGCTCACCCCGTGACGCAGGACGCAGGCGTTCCCTCGGCCCCCCCCTGCCCCGCCCGCAGCTCCCAGCCGTCCCGCACAGCGGCTGCCGCCCACCGGCCGGCCGAGCCCCGGGCAGGGCGGCTCACAGCGACACCGGGCCGGGCCGTGGGGCCGTGTCTGCCCCACGCTGACCCCCAGCACTCCCCAGTTTCCCGGCAGAGGAGGAGCTCGCACAGAAGCCCTTTCATCCCCAGCGCCGGGGCAGCGCGCTGGCACCCACCTGCGGCGCCGGATGGAGCCCTGCCCCGGGCCCCGGCCCGCAGCCCCGCGGTGCCGCTCCCGGCACCCGCACACACTCGACTCTTTCTTTGCTTGGCCCTGGCCCCTCGGCCCGGCGCTGGCAGGCAGCTCTGCGTGCACAATGTGCCTCCTTGTTCGCCCCGTCCCAGGGCCGGCTTGTGGGGAATGGCAGGGAATCGCCTCCGTTTCCTGCTGGAGTTTTATTACATCTCCATATAAATAAATAAATACAATTCAGAGGAGAAGAGGAAAACCACGGGGCAGCTTGGAGCCAGGGAGGACGTGGGCTGGGCTGAGCCCCGTGCCAAGGCCAGGATGGGGGAACGTCCAACCATGCCTCACCCCCCAGGAGCACCCCAGAACCTGGTGGGAAGGGGCTCCCCAGGCATGGTTTGTCCCCGTGGTGGCTGTGCCCCAGGACACCACGTCCCTGTGTCCTCCTGCCCCACACTGTGCTCCCCCAGCGTACCCCAGGCTCTCCAGGCAGCCCTGCTAGCCTAGCCCCAGGGGCAGCCCTGCTGCTCCAGTTCCAGGCGCCCGTGGTGGACCCGTCCTCGCACTCGGCTTCGTGCAGAGCCAGGGCACCATGGCACTGAGCAATGCCACAGCAGGGCTGGGCTGGGCTCATGGGCAGGACGGTGGGCAGGACAGCAGCAGGGACGTGCCCAAGCCCAGGAGATGCTGCAGAGGAGATGGCTGGCAGGACTGGCGCCTGCTGGAGATGCTTTTAACTTACTACTGAAGGGGCCAAGCTGCTGTCTCACTCAAACTAAGGCAGTGAAATCTGTGTGTGCTGAGCCTGCAGAACCCCCACAGCCTGCCCTGGTGCCTGTAAGCACGAGTGGCCTTTTGGCAGCCCCATATGCACATGCTGGAAAGTCACAGAATTACTGCACAGAAAGCTCATGTGCGATCTGCACAGTGCCCAGAGGTGGGGGTGCCCCATCCCTGTAGACACTCACGGTCGGGCTCTGAGCACCCTGATGGAGCTGTGGGTGTCCCTGATTATCGCAGGGAGTGGGACCAGATGGCCTTTAGAGGTCCGTTCCAACTCAAACCGATCTGTGATTCTATGGTTCTATAGGATCGCTTTGATTGAAAGAGACCCTTAAGCCATCAAACCCTCCCTGTGCTGGCTGCAGACGCCAGCACACCCATGGCAGAGGGATGCAGAAGCTTTTCTCCAATGTGCAGAGCCAGGCACTGCCATGGTGCAGGGGTGACCTGTCGTGAACTTTGGTGCTTCCTCGCAGTGCTTTGGGCTGAGCTCAGCTTCTTCAGCATGGCTCAGACCAAGCCCTGTGACCAGGCTGCAGCAGCCAGGACTGAAGCAACCCCAGCTGCGCATCTGCATGGCCCTGAGACCTTGCTGCCCTCTCCCCCATGCCCCGCTACTGGACAGAGCTCACTGGCACCCCGGGACACTGCACTGATTCATTCCCTTCCTTGACCAAAGTCAGACCATGCCCAGGTCACAGCTCTTTCTGACAGTTTCTGCCCAGTGTTGGCTCTCTTCTTGCTCCTGGCCTGGAATTCACAGCCTCCTCTCTCATCTCCTCCTTCAGCACTTCCCTGTCTTCTCCCCTCTGAGTGAAGCACACCATGAAGCTGTCACTCCCAACATGTCTGGAGGAGCAGTTTTGGAGGGCAATTCTTCAGCCGTGCCTCTCACTTTCCTGGGCACCGTGGTCATTCAGCCATTTCCATTCTGTCTCTGCCCAGCCTTCATGCAGGCAGCCACTGTGGGATCTCCATCACCGTGCCTGGGGCAGAGCTGCTGAGCAGCTGCAGCAGGAACAGCTGCTCCAGCACCTGCGGGGCCAGGGGCTGACAGCGCTGTCCAGGCAGAGCCAGCTCGAGGGACACTGAATTCTGCAGAACTGGGGAAGAATTTGAGACATCACATTTCCAGCCCCGTTCGAGCTGACATGACACCTTACTGCCTCACACCTGTGCGCTCCACCTCCACGTTGTTTCCTTATCACCATTGGTCACCCGGTCCCCGCTGTGCCTGGTGGGACAGAATGCCAGCTCAGCTGGGCTCCTGCACTCATGAGCAAGCGGCAAATATGGCTGTGAACCCGGCATCCACCCAGAGACCCCGCTAGGAAGCCCTGGCCCAACCCCGGGGAATGCCTAGGCTGCAGGGCTCCAGCACGGCACATCCGGAACAGAGAACTGAAACCAGTGCTGCATGGTACGGGCATGTCACACACCCGGCTTAGAGAAGTCCTCAGACGCACACATTTATGAAAATACTCAAGAACGCAAAGTTTAACAAAAAGGGAAAAAAAGGAGTGGGTATGCTAGGTAATCAGACTGCCTCCTTTTTTTTTCTTTAATTGGAAAAACGTGATTTTCGCAAGATGAGGTAGCACCTCCTTAGGACTCAGCACCCAGAGTTCAAGAAGGGAACTTGGACCGGAAACCCTCAGGTATGTTAAACAAAAATACTATTTACCATTCAGTTACTAATCCTGCTCCCCTCTGGAGAAAGAAAAAAACAAAACAAAACAACAAAAAAAACCCACTAAACTCCATTATTTATTTAACAGGACTCAGCAGTTTGGGGTTTTGCCGATGGTGCCTAAATATAGTTCATGAGAATCTTTCAGGAGATGCTTCCTTCCTTGTCCCTTCCTTGACCCTTCGTTACAGGTCAGGCAACAGCAGGGAGGGCTGCGACCCCCCTGCACACCAGCAGCATCTGGGCACAGTTTCCAAGTGAGGAGGTGCCTTTATGGCAGCCACAGGTCCGGGAGGTTTGGTCGCCCCGTGCCCTGCTCCAACCCCTCCACGTGCTGCAGGGGGCTGTGCTCTGCCCCTGTCCCCAGCCCCTGCAGCCCCCTCACGCCTCTCCTCCCCTCCAGTTGGCACCAACCCTGCCGCCGAGCGCAGCCACCAGCCAGGAGCCACAGCTTCGCTCCAGGGAAGGGAGGGATGTGGCCGCAGAGGTGGGAGAGAAAGGAGTGGAGGGTTAGAAACATGAGCCCTCACCCCGCTGAAAGATCTCAGCAAGAGCAGCTCGCGGAAATATTTGCAGAGGGTGAAAGAGACCCAAGCCCTCTTTCCTGATGTTCCACCCATGTGTTCCCATCCTCAGCCTTGCCCCAGGGACCCTTCCCGTGCAGAACCCCTCCCATGCCAGCTCACTCTCCCAGGCCGGCCTCTCCAGGTGCTCCTGCAGGCACTGGTGGCAAGCAAAAAGGATGTTACTCAGCTGGAGTTATCTTTAACATCTCTCCATCTGTAATCTTCTTGCCCTGTCCAAAGGGCAGAGAACCAAGCGCAGGGATGCACTCTGGAGCCCCGGGTGGCAAGCAGGGCTGCCGGGTCCTGGCAGCACTTGCTGCTTCAAAACATCAGGATGGAAAACAAATGTGCCTCTAGGTCTGCAGCTTGGAGGGAGCCTCAGACACTGAGTGAATGCCCCGGCCACCCTCCAGGTGTCCCCAGTCCCTGCGAGCTCCAAGCAGAGCTGGGAAGGAAGGGCTGTGCTCTGCCCTCCGCCTGCTCCAGGAATGAGAGAGGAAGGCAGCTGCAGGCTCCCATCCCACCAGGCTCCAGGGCAGCAGCCGCTCTGCCATGGCAACAGCATGCCCACCTGCCACCCCAAAACCAAGCACAGATTTGTTGTGGGTCACATCCACACCCGTGTTCTACAAAGCACACGGGGACATGCTGCACTCTGCCCTGGAAGGCATTGCATGTCCCAAATGTGCTGGAAAAGCAAAGCCTTCCATCCCCACACCTCTCCCCTCCCCTCCCCCTCCCCCTTTCAGGCCTCCGCATTTTCCACCCTGTGAGTGCTTCAGCACAGGAAAATGTGAGGGCATGGAAAACCAAACTGGTCCCCAGCAGCTGTGCCACCTTCTCCTGCTCATCCCCCTCGCCGTGCAGCTCTCACACCCCCAGCGCCTGCACCCGGTTCGTGGGCTCTGCCCCAGGGCACAGGACCCCTTTGCTGTCCTTCCCCAGCCCACGCCTCAGAGGCTCTGTCCCCATGTCCCCAGTGCCTGCTGAGGCAGCCCTGAAGGACAGCAGGATCCAAGGCAGGGCAGGCAGCAAGCACTCAGGAATGCCAGCTTGAGGCTGGCTGGAAAGCCCCTGCCATTCCTCGTGGGCTCCCTGACCCTCGGTGCTTTCCCGTTCACCCTTCCAAGAGGCAGCTACACTTGAGCCCTGTGCCTCTGAGTCCTTTTCCTGCGCAGCTCCTGAGGACGTCCCGCAGCCTCCTCCACCTCCCCTCCTGCACTGCCAGGTGCAGGCAGAGCCCCGCAGCCAGCCCAGCTCAGCCCACCCGGCTCAGCCCACGCTCGCTCTGTGCCCCATGCGTGGGAAGCTCTGCTGTTTCCCCCCGCTGCAGGAAGGCAGAGCTGTAAATCTCACTTTTCCTGTCACCAGCCAAGCCAGGCAGCGTGTCAAATGCTCCCCATGCCATGGCAGGGTCCTAGCAGCAGCTCTCAGCTCTATTTTAAAGCAAATCCAGACCCTCGTTTTTCCCACTCACCTCAGACTGCAGCCCTGAACCCTCCCCCAGACCCCTCCTGTCTGCCCAGTGTGGCTCCTGTGGCGTTTTACAAGAGTGCTCCTTAATGGGGGAAAAAGAGAAACTGGGGCACATCGCACAAGAGGAGTGCATGAAAAGGAGAGAGCAGACCAGCAAAGACCTTAGAAAACAGATCAAGTTTGATTTGCCCTTTCCCAAGTGCTTGAAGAGTAAAAAGAAGCTCAGAAGCTTCAGAGAGCCCCTACGTCCCTGCTCATGGCTGGGGACAGGGCCAGCCCAGTTCTGTGGGAGGAGCACAGACCCCAGGGCACCATGCAGCTGCACCACAAAGCCCCAGGGAAATCCCAGCAGCTGCAGTCAGCCCATTCTGAGTGGGTCTCCCCATTGAAAGACCCCACTGACTCAAAGCAGCATCTGGTGTGCTTTTAAACTCTCACACCCCATAGCCAAACACTGAGTGAGCAATGGAGGAGAGAGCCCAAGGGTCCACACAGCGTGACCCAGGACCAGCTCCAGCAGCGCTTCCACAGCTTCCCCATGGCCCAACCTGAGCTGACCCTGAGGAGGGATGTCCCCTGAAGCAGCAGGTCGTCAGGCTCTGGGATGTGGTGGCACACCTCAGCTGGGACTGGCAGGGCCTGGGGCTCCCCTGCCATCAGAGCATCAGCACCGTGGGACCCATGAATGTGCTTGTGGGGATGTGCAAGCAGAGGTGGGGAGATGCTCAGCCTCCCACCTTGCACAAATCAAACTCCTCCTAAGAGCACCTTTTATCCAGGATTTGCACCTATCAGGCTGACCCACATGGAGGGAGCTCACTGAGCTGCGTCCCCTCGTGAGCAATTGATGTTTGTGTCAGCCGTGAGACAGAGCAACAGCAAACAGATGTTCGTTGAAACAACTGCTAATTGTTCCCAACTTTGGCCAGGTCTTGAATACTCATCAGTGTGTGGCATGATCCCTAACACATTTTGCAGGATGGTGAGGAATGATTGCAGCTGACCATAGGGGAAGGAGCACCACACAGCTCCCGTGCTGCCAACCAAGGCAGAAGGGGAATGTGTTCACGCTCCTTTCACAGAAAAGGAAAATGAGATCCAAGAGAGCAGCTGCTCCATGCTCCTTCATACTTTCACAACAGGATTTCAAAGGCTGTGTGAGTTACGCTTTGCATGTGTTTGAGGGAAGGAGGAAGGGTGCTGGGCGATGCACAAGGACGCTGCTCCTCCGACCACAGAAGCCCCCACAGCACAGGACTCCACACAACCCCAGGATGAAGAACAACTTGAGCATTTTGCTGCACTTTTCCCACAAGCTGCGTCAGCCAAGTCTGACAGCAGCACAGCAGGTGACCCCACGGCCATGTGAGTCCCATCGACTTCCTTGGACAAAGCCCCAAGGTGGGAGGCTGCTCACACACAGCACGATGACAAGGGAAGGAGCCTGTTGCTCCTGTCATGCAGGCTGTTGTTTCCCATTAGAACAACTCCAGGCTGCAAAACAACATCTGTGCACAGGTATTGCCAACACACTCATCACCACAGCCCCAGGGCTACTGCCCTGACCCTGCTACAGCTCCAGCCCTCAATCCATCATTGACATTGTCACCTGAACACAGGCAGAAGTCCAGGATGAGCACATCAGGCTTCACTGCTGGTTCCAGGACGGGGACAGCGGGCAGCTTGGTGGCTGACGTCCAGCCAGACCCAGGTGCACATTTGTCTGACTGCATAATAGGTTGAGGGCAAGCAGTGCCCAGCCTACCTGGGGAAACACCCCAACGATCAGCCCCTGAAGATGGCTGGATCCAAAATGGAGCTGTTGGTCACTGGTGGTGGCAAATGCTCCATGACAGCAGCATGCTGCCACTCACAGTCACTCTCTTGTATGGGAGAGATAGGGAACCCAAGGGAAAGACATGAAGCTGCCTCAAGACAGGTTCAGGGCAGGTGTTAGGAAAAGGTTCTTCACCAGAGGGTGGTGGGCATGGAACAGGCTTCCCAAGGCAGTGGGCACAGCACCAGGCCTGCTGGAGTTTAAGAAGCACTTGGACAAGGCTCTCAAAAACGTGGTTTGAATTTTGGGTGGCCCTGTATGGAGCCAGGACTCGATGACCCTTAGGGGTCCCTTCCAACTCAGGATATTCCATGATTCTATGGCTCCATCTCCCAGCCATGCTGCACCATCTCCCAGCCATACTGAGGACACTGGAGGGAGGACACCAGGTGCTGCACGGCCACTTGCTGCTGCCCCCCACACCTATGTGGCTCACAGAAATCACATAAAACAGCTCAGACGTGCCAGCCTCAACAACATGAGGTAGTGTAGGACAGGCCTTTGGGCACTGAGGAGTGTGCGAGAGTAAAGCAGAGCCAATCCCTCAGCACCAAGTGAGGCCTCAGGTCAGAAGGCTTTTCCCAAAATCAGGGAAAGAAACTTAAAGGTTTTGTAAAGCCCATAAGAAGAGCAGCATCACAAGATACAATGTCCCAAAGCCCACCTGACAAAGAGCAACCTCCTGAAACCTTGCTGGTGCCAGAAAAGCCTGAGCCACCGAACACAGGAGCTGAGGAATCCCCAAGCATGCCATGGATCTCCCGATGGCAGGCCCTGGCTCTGCAGGCCAATCTGCAGGCCGAGCTCGCGTCAAGAAGCGGCAGCAGCTCTGGGTGCCAGCAGCCCCTGGGAGCCCACTCACGCCTCAGCCCCGCAGGAGGGAAGGACCTGGCCAACCAGCCAGGGCACAGCGAGCACACTGAGGGGAGTGCCAGCGGGTCCCTCTGGGTCAGCACGCTGAGGGGAGTGCCAGCGGGTCCCTCTGGATCAGCACGCTGAGGGGAGTGCCAGCGGGTCCCTCTGGGTCAGCACCTCCTCCAGCCCACAGTGCTGCTGCTCACAAGCGAAGCCACAACGCCCGCGGCCTGCCGCGCTCTGGCACACTGGGGCACTGTGAAAGAAAGGCATTTCTGTACAAATCCCATTTACCATCAGGTTTCTCACTTCCCCTCCAGCAGACAATCCCAGCCCTCAGAGCACTGCTGCATGAAGAGACCATTTAATATATTTTTGGAAGAGGAAAAAGAAAAAAATCTCTAAAAAGAGCCTCTTTCAGCTAATAATGAAGTGAATATTATATTAAGAATGAAAACATATCCAGGGTAACTTACAGAGGGAGACAGAAAACCTTTTCATAACACCCTGGCCGCAAACACAACTGCCAATTAAACCAGCTTCGTTCCCAATCCCATGCCAACATAAATGAGGGGGCAGGGAGCGGGGACGCGCTGGGTGCCCGTGTGGGCCATTAAACAGCCCGGCAGCTGCACAGGGAGCAGCTCCTGCTCTGCTGCCTTCCAGGCACGGCTGCCAAAACAAAAAGGCTCACAGCCCTGCGCAGCCCCGCCTGGGGCTGCCCCACACTTTGGGGCTTGCAGGGAGGCCAGTGACAGCTGTGGTGATGTGCTGTGGGGTGCTGGGCCTCCGAGACCATGGCTGTCCCTCCTTGGGAGCACACCGCACTGCAGGGCTGCTTTGGTCCATTTGTGGTCGGCCTCTGTTCAGGCCAGGGTGAAGCACCCAGGCACTGCCACTGGTGGAAGGCAGCGCCCACAGCACTCAGCCCACGGGATGGCCCTGTGCCATGGGGGCAAGGCACCGAGCAACGTGACCAGCTCAGGACCAGCCACCAAGGCACGACAGGAACGTTCAGATGGGTGGACAGCCATACCTCAGCGCACTCCGCATCCCTCACCCCAGCACCCCTCAGGGACAGGGAGATCTGCCACCAGGCCCACGGTGTGCAACAGAGGCACCGAACCCAGAGCACCTCCCAGCATCCCCATCACCGCAATGCCCATGGGTTCTCACCTGCCACCAGTGTGTGGCCACAGTTTCAGTTCTGCCATCCTGTGCACGCTGGTTATGTGACATGGATCTCCGTCCACCCCCAGCCCCGGCCAAGCAGCGCACACAGCCCACGCACAGCAGTGGGACATCGACACCCACAGACACAGCCCAGGATTCCAGCACCCACTGCCACCAGAGTGGGCAGCAGGGTCATGGTGTCCTCTCAGCAGCACTGGGGATCTCTGGCACGCAGCAGCGCTGCCGTGGGGGACAACAAGTGGGGAGAGCTGGCCTGCAGCCAACGTGCAGGAGGCAGATGCTGCTATTTGCACCTCAGGTTTTATCCTCGCCTCACAGCCCAAGGAGCCGAAGAGATGGGGAAAGAGCAAGGGCACCCAGCATCTTGGGTTTGGGTTAAACTTGAGCACACCCATGCTGGAAAACATCATATGATATCAGATAATATTTTAATTGCTTGGCAAAGTTCAGAAGCTGCAAATTGACATTAGATAAACACAAACTGGAAATACAAGACCACTTCTGAGCTCTAAGAGGTAACCTACCTTTGGAACAGCTTCTCCATGGAACACCCTGAAGATGTTTGTTGAAGTATTTAATGGGGGAAAAAGGTGGGGTTTTGGCCAAAAATAAAAATTCCAGTAGCAAACTTTTCAAAGGTCCACATTTTCTGATTAATAATCAGAAATTGTGTTTTGCTGTAGAGATTTTTTCATTTTGCTCAAGGACTTGCATTTCTGTTTTAATCCCAAGTAAAGATTCAAACACAATTTTGATCTTGCCTAGAGGCTGGAAGTTTTCTGTCCTTAAGAGGAATAAATGCAAAATAAAGTAGCAATTAAAAAAAAATTAAAAAAAATTAAAAAAGTAATTTTTTGTATTCATCTTGTAAAAAAATTCACTTCAGCAAACTCTAGTTGACAATTCAAAGTCTTTAACACATCAGCAAACTGGCCCAACCTAAAGACAGACCCTAGGTGAAACGCACATTACTGGTCCATGCGAGGAGGCAGTGTGGGATGTGTAATTCCCTTCCTGGAAGCACCACACTGCGCACAGCTGGCAGCAGGATCAGATCTCTAAGACCTACATGAGTCCCTGTCAGGACACGGTGAGCAATCCCACCGACACCTACTTACATATTTAGAATTTTACACCTTGAATGATGCCTTCCATGATGAGTTTTGTCCACACAATTTTGGAGAGCAGGAGTTTCTGCCTTCAGTAGGTTTTCTTCTTACACAGCTGTGCCAAGTTTTCATTTGCACATCCACCCAATGTGGATGCCATGCTCACTCAACCCAGTACCTGAAAGCTATCAGACAAGCGCCAAAACATCCCACGTCAGAGCCAGCGGCTGAGGAAACTCCATGAAAGGCACAGCTACCTCGTGCTGGAAAACTCTGCCACACTTATACCCTCAGATCTCCTATCTCACCCTAACAGTCATGAAACAATACTCTGCTTTGCGTAGAAAAAAGGCATCAGCTTCCAATCAAAAGAAGTTATCAGAACAATTTGTACAGAAAAAAAACAATATCCAGATATGAAGCCCATCAGAAACGAACCCCTGAACTGCTTTGCTGTTGGCAAAGCATTATGAGGGAGGCATTGCCACCTAGTGTCAGCCCAGCAAAAATGAATCAGCAAGACATTTGTACTGCTAACCAAATGGAGACTGGATGCAACGCAAGAGCGCAAAGCGGAGAGGACAGAGCTGCCTGTGCAATCTGTGGGACTGAAGAATAGCTGGCAAGCCCTAGCCACAACAGCTATGGAAATCCAAATGCAAAAAACTAGCCACATTTAGCAAATGAGAGCCCAGGCCTGTGAGCTTTTAATCAGAGCGATTTGACTCATCTGCCAGCTCAGCTAGAAGTCTTCCACATAACATTTGCTTTTCCGTTGTGTATTATCACCACACAAAGACTCCTGAAGCAGGACAAAGCACTGCACTCTATAATTAAGACAATTAGTATTATGTAACTTTTTTCCCCCCTCTTTCTGATTTTTTTCCCCCCTCTCTTTCCTCTTGGATGCTTTTGGAAAAGGTCTGACAAAAAAGCATTGATCAGGTTGTTCTTAGGGGAAAAGTGAAAAAACCTAAACTCCACATTCCCCTTAGACCTGCTTTCTTCAAACTAAGCAGCACAGCAGGATCTGACCTTCTCCCTCCTAGAGACCAAGATGTCCTTTCTCCAGAAGCACGAAGAACTAGAACAAGTAGACAAGCGAAAGCTCCAGGAGTGTGCTTACAGGGTGCTGCCAACCCAAATGTTTCCTAACCGTTTTTTCCTCTTCAGAATGTCCTACCAAGAGGGCATTTTTTTTTTTTAAGATACCATCAGACCACGGTGGTGTGGAATCCAAAAGCCATAAAGGTGTTGGCAGAACTGGGGAAAACAAGAACACTTCAGACATTTCTCTCCTGGCAAGAGGCCACCTTGGAACACATGCTGACCACAGGCAACTCTCCCTGCCCTGCAAGTCAACAAGGCACTGAGTTATGCTCAGAAGACATTATCCACCCTGGTCAGACAGGAATGGGACAAATATCATTAAAAGACTGTTTTGTGTTTACAGGTCCCTCCTCCATTGAATCCAAGTGGCTTCCTGCAAGTTCTGCGTTCGCTTGCTGCTGTCTCACTAATGCTCTTGGTTTTGCTTTTATCAACTCAGCCACGCTAAGGCCCAAGTCCAGAAAGATTCGGGGAGAATTTTGCTCCAAAAGGAAACCAATTTGATCAAAGCTAGTAAAGTCAGCAGTATTTGAAGGGAAAGAGCTAGTATCCTTAGGTAAATTGAAATTTAGTATCAACTCTCACTGGAATGTTCAGCCAAAACAAAGAACACAGCATGCTGTTGCCCAACCAGTTAGCTACCCTAAGAAACTGGACCCTATTTCCAAATTCCAGTTCCTTACACTGAAAGAGACATCAATCATTCTTGCACAATAAATTGGCCTAAGTCCTGCCAGTGTTAGTTCTCAGATTGGTTTATTTTCTCAGAACAAAACCAATATTAAACACAACTTTTTAAACAATCTGTATAAACAATACAAAACTTCATGGCATCCTACTTGCATTTTCAGATTCCCTAAAAGCAGCCCAGAACCTGCAAAACATAGGATGTCAAGAAAGTATTCTTCAAAGAATGCGCAAGGGAGAAGAGAGGACTTAGCTCTTCTAGAAATTGAGCCCTAGAACATGGCAAACAAACCAAATTCAGGAAAACCAGGTCCTGCATACACCAACAGGACCTCCGCACCACAGCTCCCAAACAAGACAGTGCTCATTCCCCTTCTACCAAAACTGAAATCCTGTGCCAAAACCTCCACGTGCCCAGAGGTAGGTCTCCTCTCTGTCCAAGAACCGTTCCTTTCGTCAGCTGGGGAAATCCTAGGATAACAAAGATCACAGTCAACATTCTCACAGTGAACACAGTACATTTTATTCCATTTTAGGAGCTCTGAACATAACAGGTCAATTGTTACTAGCACACATCTACAGTGCCCCTGAAAGGGTCCCCCAAGAGTTTTGTAGATTAGCGTAAATGGAACAGGCACAGTGGAATTCCCATAAAATTAATTCAACTTCCTTACCCTGGACTTGGAGGAAACTGAATATTAAGTGATAAGAACTCAATTTTAGCAAGCCCACCGCAGAGAAACCCCTGAATGCACCCTTCAGGTCATCACCCCTCCTGCACTGGATCACTCATGTTACACACCACCCATGTTTTTCCAACCGTGTTTTGAGAAGCCCAGTGCCCGGACATTTATTCTTTGGCTTTGAGAAAAGTCAGTCAGTTTTCCAGATTTACCATTGTCACTTGAGATTTCTACTGCTTCTCACTGCATTTACTTGCTCCCACCTTCCTTCCTCCCTCACTCCATTCCTTGTGAGGGCCATTCCCACCAAGAGATCTAGCACGCAACATGACAATGCTTGCAGCATGTCAAGGAACACACTACTCCCAGCACTTCGCTTTTTGTTAGCTCCTCATTCCCGCTCTCACTTGTAACTAGGTCCTTACCCTCCTCAGAGTCCCAGCACACACTGTGATGTCACACTGTACACCCAGAGAAGCCTCTTTCTCTCACCCGCAGCTCCCACCCCATCCCTCCAGCTCTTTAAGGTCACTAGAGCTTCACGAGAAGGAAACCACTATCTAGGCATAGGGTGCTTTCTCTGGATATAAGCCAGACCTGCTTCAAGCCGTGATTTTTTTCCTCTATTTCAAAGGGGAACCTCTTGGGCTCAGGACACAGGATCAGGATTCTGCCTTGCCCACATGGCCACGGTTCCACAGCACTGACCTTGCTGTCAAAAGCTCACCTGCTTCTCCAGTGCCTCTTCCAACAACGCTGTCCCTTTGTCTCTCCACCTGTAGAGAGCCCCAGCACCTCCTGCTCCCTGGCCCTCACAAGTTGTTTACACTCATATTTAAGTACTGGTCCAACACCACAAGTTCTTCTGTGTAGCTGTGATGCATGCAAGCACAATGTGCAGTTCCCTATTGTCCCCAGAACCATAAAGTACCTGGAGTAAGAAAAACTCAGGACATTTTACAACAGAAGGAAGGGATGCCATCCAAAGGGGCCTAGACAAGTGGGCCCATGGGAACACAGTGAGGTTCAACAAGGGCAAGTGCAAGGTGCTGCACTGGGGTTGGGGCAATCCCAGGTATGTGTACAGACTGGGAGAAGAACTCCTTGAGATCAGCCTCGAGGAAAATGACTTGGGGGTGCTGCTGGACGAAACGCTGCACGTGAGCCAGCAGTGTGTGCCTGCAGCCCGGAAGGCCAACGGTATCCTGGGCTGCCCCAACAGAGGGGGGCAGGGGGCAGGGACTGGCCCCCCCTGCTCTGCCCTCGCGAGGCCCCACCTGGAGCACTGCGTCCAGGCCTGGGGCCCCCAGCACCAGAAGGATGCGGAGCTGTTGGAGCGGGGCCAGAGGAGGGCACGGGGATGCTGGGAGGCTGCAGCACCTCTGCTATGGAGAAAGGCTGAGGGAGCTGGGGGTGTTCAGCCGGGAGAAGAGAAGGCTCCGGGGAGACCTCACTGCAGCCTTCCAGTACCTAAATTGAGTTTATAAACAGGAGGGGGAGTGACTTTTTACACAGTCTGATAGTGACAGGACAAGGGGAAATGGCTTTAAACTAAAAGAGGTGAGATTTATCATAGAATGGCCCGGGTTGGAAGGGACCCCAAGGATCATCAGGTTCCA
>WBMW01001952.1:94876-118811 GCA_013396635.1 Penelope pileata
TCAGGCTGCCCAGGACCCATCCAGCCTGGCCTTGAACACCTCCAGGGATGGTGCATCCACAGCCTCTCTGGGCAGCCTGCGCCAGCACCTCACCACCCTCCCAGTGAGAAACTTCCCCGACATCTAATCTAAACCTCCTCTCCTTTAGTTTAAAACCATTTCCCCCTGTCCTATTTACATTCCTACCCATGTAAAAAGTTCATTTCCTCTTGTTCGTAATCTCCCTTTAAATACTGGAAGGCTGCAATGAGGCCTCCCCACAGCCTTCTCCCTCAGCCTGTCTTTGTAGGAGGGGTGCTCCAGCCCTCAGATTTAGGTCAGATGCAGGGGGAAGTTGTTTACCCAGGGGCAGTGAGGCCCTGTCCCAGCTGCCCAGAGCTGCGGTGCCCATCCCTGGAGGTGCCCAAGGCCATGGTGTTCCCTTGATTTGTCAGAGCACAGATGGTACCAAAAACCCTGCAGACTCACCCTCCAGCATTTATAGGATGAACAGCAGAAGGGGAAAAAAAAAAAATAATCCTNTCCTTGGAATCCTCTCCACAAGGTAACCCCATCTCCCACACAATCTCTGAGGGTCAAAAGATAGATGTACATTCAAAAGATGCCCTAAAAATACTGGCAGTCCAAATCAATTTTTGCTGCTCTTTCAGGAGCTGTAGTCACTTGAGCTTGATCAGCCAGCTCAGCTGCAGTGATCTCCGCAAATTTAAATCAAATAACTAGTAGCAAAATAGAGAAGCCTGCTTAGAGGATATCAACTTACAGAGTGCTAACCAGAAGCTAAAAATCAGTAATTGAGAGGAAAACAGACATTTACCAACTACAGGATGAGAAGGCAAAGCATCACATGATGCTCAAAATACACAACTCACTACTTACACATCCTTGGATAGCAACTATTTTGCTTTTGCACCACAGTATCACAGGACAATTAGGGTTGCAAGGAATTGGTCTCCAGTCCAATATCCTGTTCATAGCAGAGTTAACTGTGAGTGAGGCTCACTGGATTACTCATCTTCCTCCAATGACCTTGAAGAATCCAGGTTTTATTCAGCCAGTACGATCCAAGCCACACGAGAACTCAGAACCTATGACTCAAACAACACGCAGCCAGAAAACTGTAGTCTGAATCAGGACAATACACCTCTCCCAAAGGCTGCCCCCAGCTGAAGTCTGGGATAATAAAAGCACAGAACAGTCAAGCAACTTTCAAGACTGCCAGAAATACGCCAGCAGTAGATTTCTAGTCTAGCACAAAATAAGATTAACAGCATCAAGTAAGCACAGAATCACTGCCCTGGTTCACCTAGACCCACGAAATCTCAGGTAACAGCCTCATTTAACAGGACACCTCTTATTGCCAAATGTTCTGAAACCAAGGGTTTGCTGTGAATATCTTGTGTCGGCTTCAGGCTGACAGCTCTATCTTGTACCTACCCTGACCAGGAGAAGGGGGAGAGGGAGTTTCTAAAGAAAACTACTACAGGACCCTGCAGCTGATCTTTTCTTTGAAAATTAAAAGAGAGAGGAATGCTTAAATAATTTCTCCAATTCACAGCATAGAGTTGTAGCAACTAGGACAAGGAAAGAAAGGTTTCTAAAGTGAAAAAAGCTCCTTAGACTTGTGCTGTGGCATTCTGTGCTTTATTAGAGAAAGGCATCTTTGCTTCTGTTAAACTGTAACTGACTTCTACTCTGCTTCTTGTCAGTCTAATACAGTACCCACACAGCTCCTCCTTTTATGTGTCCCTGATAGGCATACTTAAAAGATAATCACTTGATGTTTCCACAGGCTGTTAGTTGTGGTTTGGGGTGTCTAGCTGGGTTTAAAACCTACAGCTACGGAGACTTCTTGTGCACCATGAAAAAAAAGGATCAAACTGTAAGTCTTCTGGTTTCAAGGCTGCTATTTGAAGTAATACAGTCTTTACACGGAGCTAATTAAAAAATATATATATTCAAACCGAAACCCTAAAGCCATTTCAAGGAGTGTTTGATCAGTTTCTCTCTTTCATTTCCACCTAATGGCTACGCAGTCACAAGAGAAATGGAGGGGAAGTGCTCAGCCCTGAAGACGCGGAGAGCTGGATGGTGCTTGAAGCATTTGCTGCTCCTGCAGGTAGAGAACAGCATGCTCCAGCCAGGACTCCACTCCAGCGTTTATTTCCTTCCCTTAAAAGCAGGTTGGCAGTAACTCAGCCACACAAAACAGCAATGCACAGCTCACTTTGAAGTTCAGGCATAAGTCTGTCAGTGCAGCTATTTTAATTCATACTTCAGAAAGACAAGGCAGTTGAGCATCAATTTACAGCAAACAAGGTCACAGGTCATCTATAATCACAATCGCCTTTACTCTGCATTAAAGCCATAATTAACTGTTAATGTTTAACTAAGGCTTTACAATTTAAGCTGCTTTCTTGCACCAAGAACTGTAGCTGTCTCTTCCCCAGTTCCTCCCTCCTGCCCTCACCCTCCAGAAGGGCTGCAGAAAAGCATTGTGTAGGCATCAAATGTAGCACATAACATTTTTGCCAAAACACAAGGAAACTGAAAAGGTGCTCCTGCCAGTTCAGCCGCCACGAAACTCATGCTTTGAAGCAGCAGCTCCCCACCACACTGAGATAACCTCCAGTGAGAAGGGGCTTCTCAAGAGAAGCAATAAAGCCATTAGCTTTGTGGAGAGCAGACAGCATGGGCGGCTGGCCTGGCTGATCTATCCCAGAGAAGTGCCGTGAGGAGACAACAGCTACATTCAGAAAAATGCAGCCTCCAAGTGTTTCTAACACAAGGCAGAATATCTCACTTTCAGCACTTCAGCTCAAGCCTTATGGGGAAGAAAGGAAAGGAAGACTTGACTCGTTAATCAGAAGGATACAGTAGATCTTACACCGGCACTCTGAAAGAGCATGTTACATGCACACTGGAGGAGCACAGATCAGCAAAGGAGCTACAACCTCCTTGAACGGCAATTGCCTGAGAAGTGCTCTTCATTCAAGATCTGACAAGTCCAAAAGGAACTGCCATTCTGAAATGACAGCCTGGAGGAAAACTGCTGCCACCGGGAGGTGAACAAGCTTCTTCTTAAAAGCATCATGTGGACCCCATGAGGGTTTACTGACAGGCTGCAGCTCTTCTGAAGGCAAGAACAAAGCCCAGCTACGGCTAGTTCCCTATCAGCTGGTGATAACAAGATGTGCTAGGCAACCCACCCTGATAGGACAAGACAAAACAGCTATTTACAACACCAGGCTATCACAGTTTGTCAGGACAATTATTATGAGGGAATGCCACATATCACCATCACTGGGGCATGCAACATGCCTTCAGAAAATTACCTAATTAGGATACCACTTACCTACCGTCTATGAAAGCCATTCTGCAGTTATCTATGCCCTCATCTGTCTCACTGCAATGCCGTTTAGGGATGTCCAGCTGTTAGTGCTTCAAGTGGACTCACATTTATGGCCAAGATTACCATGAAGCCTATCTTCAGGTAGTACAAGAACATGCAGAAGCTCAGAGACTCTCCAGGTCTGAAGGCCTGAAAAGACTCCAACCAACAGCTGCCAGGACATACTCCATTACAGGTGCGAGAGATGTCAAAACTCAAGGGTGAAGGTGCAAGGAGCAGATACTCTACTCCTTGTTCATATCATCAAGCTATATCAATCTCCACTGTCCACTGAACATCTGTGCTTACATGTTTTCTTCCTCTCTTAGGACACGTTTTTTGCCAGTTGATCCATTATAATTCTCAGATCTGCAAAGGATCCATGATGAGCCTCAAGCACTGCCTGTAATCTAGAAAGACTGTTCAGTGGAAGGATGAATCAACCAGAAATCTTGAACAAGTCTTGACTCCAGAGAGCTTGAATACTTATGGATATGCACTACCGTCCTGAACCGAAGGTGATCGAGAAAGGATCTGACAAGTTTGCTCAGATCTATTGTGCAACAAGGCAAAAAGCAAAGAAGAGAAACGCAGGAAGTGGAGCATTTTCCCAAGCATTTCCAAAAAAAGAAAATTCAAACAGCACTCAGACAAAGCAACAAAACTTCTTCAGGGAAGAAGAGGTCTTGTAAGAGGGACAAGTATGAGCAGGTGAAAGGAAGGGACGAACTCTTCAACACCTACTTCTGACTTAGAAACGACTTCATCCAGCAAGTCTGGGCTGAAGCTGTTCCTTACAGTAGCTCCCAAGCCTTCAAGAGCTCATATAACTTTCATGTCAATAATGCTCAGCATTCTGTCAAATCAACAGTTCCCTGATAAAGCAGCCTGGGTTCTGGGATAGGTACATGTCTTCCCTTATTGCAAATAACTGCAGATGTGCAAACTGACACACAGTAGTGCCAAGACATTCCCTGTGTCTTAAGCAAAAAGCCTTCCCAAAAGCAAAATCCACCAAATCTGAAGCCCTTGCTAGTGTCTCCAGCCTCTTGGTGCTGCCAATCACAGAAGTTGTCTTGTTGCAAAGTCCTACTGCCACAACATCAGACACTTCACCAATGCCCCGGAGGAGGGGCACAGCAGGTCAATGCCAGGCACCGCATGGGTCTCCCTGCCAGCCTGGGCACAGCCACCCTGGTACACTGAGTGCCCTCACCAAGGACCTCTGTAACCAAGGCTTTGTGTTCCATCAGGGTACAAAGAGCACAGGAGCATGCAGTGGTTTCCTTCTGGTCCCCATCCTCCGTTCCCTCCACACCATCTTTTGGCCAGAGCTGTTGTCAGTGTCACAAACCAGGAAGGCACGTCCAGTACCCCAGACAGGGAAGTAGGGAACCCTGATGTAGAGGTGGTGGAGTCATTTCTCCACTTTTAGTTTCTAGGAGAGACCAGAGCATACCAATCTTCCAGACAGGCTATTATCACAGTAATACACAGTTGCCACAGACATGATCTGCAGAACTCTTCTGAAATTAAAAAAAGATGCTACAGGAAGAGATATCGGGGGGGGGGGGGGGGGGTCGAAAGCCTCCAAAAAACACTCAACAATCTTACTAAAGCTTTTCTCCTTTCTCTGTGTAGCAAGGAGAATGCTTAATTAAGCCAAGGCTCCCCACTAGCTCCAGCAATGCTCAACATAAAGCAGGTACTTAATTTCCTTCGCTGCAAAGGACATCTCAGTGGTACAATAATTTGCATATTCTAAAGAAGTTGCTGGTTCTCTGTTGTTCAGCCTTACACAACGGATAGGGAAACTACCAGCAGGAGGCACATTTCAGATCTTCAGCACAGTAAGGAAAGCAGGAAGGGAAGGAGCAAGCACTGTTTACTCAAAGTCTGGAGCCTCCCCCAAGGCAGGAGTTTTGACTGTGTATTGCAAATAAACTGAGGAATACGTGCATGTCTCTTTTAGCTTATTAGGTCACTTTAGCTAGCAACTGCTGCTGATCTTAAGCCCAATTATAGTCACTTCTACCTGGTGACACAGCCCCAGTTCTGCAGCCAATTCTCACCAATTAATGGCTTCAGAATTGCTAGACCCTGCTATTCGTAGCAATCTCAAGTTTGACCTCATAGTTTCCTGCCATAATTTCAGTATTGTTTGTTTTCACTGGAACTTTTCCCTGTATGCTCTCAGCTACTGAGACCACTTATCCTGTCTACTGGAATTCAGATACACATTAAAACAAGCTTTCAGCCTTGGTCTACTTTTAATTAAAAAAGTGGGAGGGTGTGGGGGACAGGGAAGTGTAGAGAAGACCTTTCTGGGATGAAACTACCACCAAGGACCTGCTATGAGGATCCAGACATTTCTAGGGAATTTGTCTCCACGTCTCATGATAAAGTTTTCTTCATCAAGAACAACCACAGCAATACTGAGACAGTAAGTTTCATCATTTTGTGGGGTTTAGAAGCCTTTCACCAAAAACCTGCACCTGTCAGTGGAACAAAGAACTCCATGGAGCCAGCAACCCTCAGTCCATCCACTCTGCAGCTCACGGCTCTCCAAAGGGGACTTTCACTGTGCCAGGTTACCTGGCTTGACACACACTGAGCCACACAAGATGTACACAAAGGCAGGCAAATAACCCAGCCCTGAGGAAGGGCCACATAAGAACTCAAGCCACTGAGTTTGAAAGGGACTGCAGAGGGACAGATTTACGAAAATGCTTCTATTTCTATCCAAGTATTTCCAAATTCCTCTAGGATACATCACAAGTGGCCTCGTTTCAAAGAGGACATTTATTCTTATTTGAAACGTCACTATAAAGGAAGAAAGTGTGTTCTGAGCAAGATGCTTCTCATGGCCATTACAGGCCATTACAGTGAGAGAAACACAGAAATACTGGCCAGAGTGATTATATTCAGGTGAGTCTGGTTCTGAGCGTCATTATGAAAAGCAAGCAGCAGCAGCCCTGGATTACCCAGCACAGACGAGCAAACCATTTGCCCCTGTAATAACGCAGCCACTGCAGATCTCACCAAAAGAAACAGCAAAGCCACATGGGTGGGAGCGCTGAACCACGGGGATATAGCAGCGAGTCGAGAGGGAGAGAATGGCACAGCTACAGCTCTGAGGCACGTAGCTGGTGAGCTGGACAGAGGGTCAGAGCAGTGCACAGCAAGCACCTGCCACGGGCTGCACGGGAAGGTCGTCCCCAGCCAGTGGATTCCAGTGGGCCAGCAGACACGAGCTGCAGGCAGCGCTCACAGGCCATCACCTCACTGAATGCGTGGGACAGAACGGATCAGAGAAGGCTGCCACACTGAGAACAGCTTGTGCCCTAAACTGAACTTGTACAAACTTGTCAGGAAACACTAAAGAATGTTCTGTCTCAATTTTGGATTGTTAGCGGTGCCTTTGAGAGAGAGCAGGAGCTCCACTTGGAGCTGCTGTGCTCCTCTCTGAATACGTAATGATTTTTTTTCAGCAAGAGGCAGCAGCGAGAGATTTTTCGAACAAGGAATTAACAGTGGGCTGTTATGCAGGTCTCAGTGATGTACATCTGTCTGGAAGACTGAAAAAATACTGCAACTAAAATCAGTTTCAAAGAAGGCCAGAGATCTTTGACTGATAGCTGTCACTCCACTGGGTGAGGAAGCAGAGCTCAAGGAAAGCATTGTGTGTTTGCATCAGTAGGAGACCCAGAGGAGATCTGGCTGATGGACACCTCAGCAGACACTCAAAGAAAGGCTTCTCCTTTGCCCTTCTCCTTTGCCCCCACTAACTGAAGACACTGAGTTACTGGCAGCAATAGCTACATCCCATTACACCACCAGTGTGGACATCAGCACCTTTGCCAGGCTCTCTGTGGGAAAGGAGAGGCCACGCCATTCCCCTGCTCCAGCCACCCTCTGCCACCCAGCACATGGCCTGGGGCACCCAGAGCTCTGCCCCAATACAGGGCAGCTGAGGCACGGATGGATATACAGAGCTCCCTGAGTTGGGCACTGCTACATACCACAGCCAGGAATGAGACAAGTCCTGCAGGCCTCCAAGCTGCAAGCCTCTGAAATTCAGTAAAGTGAGACTGAGAGCCTCCCTGCCAAGCGCGCAGCCACAGACTTCCTGCCCCGTTGGCACAAACCCCCTCTCCCAACGCCTGGCCTGGGGACAGGTACCTGCCCACAGAGCTGATAGCCCCAGGCCAGAGCAGAAGAATCTGCTCTGGGACAGTTTACAACATGCAGCCACAACTGGGACACAGGAGACAGGAGGGGTAAAGGCTACAGCAAGGAGGCACAGCCAGCCAGCGGAGGAACATGTTTCTTCAGGAAGCAGCAGTTCAATCAAACCTCTTCCTCAAATATTGGGTTAGTTTCCTCACAGCCACAGACAAAGAGAAAAAGCCAACCTTAAAATAGCACAGCTGCATCCTGTGCTCACACTGCTGGTGATGGAAAGGCTGCTAATACTTGTTTTCAGCAAGCAGAGGGATACTGTCTGCTTTGTTTGAGATGGAATGGCAGCAACCTCTGACAGTCCTGAGCTGGTGATGCTTTCTGACAGAAGGCTGCTGTCATTTTCCACAACCCTTTCCCTAGGGCGTACCCCGAGGCAAGAGACCAGTGAAAATTTCCACTACCCAACACCCCCTCCAAAGGTTTTGACAAAAAAAAAAGAAAAAAAAAAAAAGGAAAAAAGAATGATCAAAGAGCCTTTGTGCATTCATAAACCTGTCAATTTTGCTAGAAGATTTAAAGCTTTAAAGAGTCCAAAACATCTATTTGAAATTTTCTATACAAACAGGTTTTTTAATATTTCAAAAAACCCAGAAATAAAATCCTTAGATTTTTCTGAAGCAAGGCATTCCAGCAGCTCCAGACAGGAGTGCTGAAGGGGAAGAGGAAATTCAATTTATAAGTTTGACAGGAACAATTTTTTTTGTTTCTTTTAATTGGCATAGAAACAAGACTACACAGCTATTTCTCCCCCTGGCTCCGACAAGGAATAACTGGGATGAGCAGCACAGGAAACAACAAAACCAAACTTACTCAAGTGCTGCCCGTTTCAGGTTCCTGTCCCATGCCAGCCTGCCTGGCAGGAGATTCCCTCAGTGCATTGTGCAGTAGCATTTCACTCTGCCATCCTGCCCTTCCCACCCTGTACATTCTCATTAACTTATATTTTGCCTCCAAAATCCTCCTAGGCAGAAGAGAAGCAGGTTCCCCGCCAGAAAACGCGGTCCAGAGAAGATGGTGGCTTTAGGAGACCTCAGCTTTTATTTATTTATTTAAAAACAAAACAAAAAAAAAAAACTTGATTACCTTTATTTCTGGTCATGCTGAAGAGTTGAAAGCGGCAAGCATTCGACAGCACATTTCTTTCTCCTTATCCAAGTAGTCTTTGTAGCAGCTGGAAAGCAGAGCACAAACACAGAGTCATGGGCTATGAACTGCCCAAAGTGTCAGGGCCACAACTAGAAAAACACATACCTATTTGTATTTTCAAACCAATTAGCCTAGGGTAAGAGCGTGCTGCCAGAAAAGGGAACAGCTCCTCCAGCCCCTTCTTTCTGCCATAAAATGAATTCTGTCTTATCTCTAGACCTTGAGCCTTTTCTCTGCTGGTACCTATTAGCTAGTAAGATGCTTTCTACAGTAGCTTTACAAGCATGTGACGATGCAGAGGAACCCACAGCTGTATCCTTGTGCCTAGTCTGGTACCCTTCCTTTACACTATCCCTTGTGCAAGCCATTACAATGCCTGGCAGGATACATGGTGCAGGTGCCCCACTGCTTGGTAGCTGTTAGCGGCAGCTTATCTACCACTGACCCCTGAATCCAGGCAGAGGATGGGCAAGGGACAGCAGGGATGTGTGCCCAGACTATGTAGATGACAGGGTAAATGCATCCTGCCAACATCACAATTAGATGACAAAAGCTAAGCAGACCGTTTGAATCACCACTTCTACCAGCATCGGCAGTACCAGGAAGAAGCACGGCATCCTCCACATCCTGCGCTCCACCTAGCTGGCAACAGGGCCTCACCAGTAAGGAATCCCTGAGCCAGGTGACTCAGCTTGGGCACTGTCCCAGGGATCAATGGCTGCCTGCAAGCACAGCTTCCCTGCATCTGCAACCATATAAGGTCAGAAGCAAAGTTTTTGTTGCAACACCAGAAACAGCAGAAGTATGACGTTAGCTCTCAGCCCCGTGACCAGTACCTGTGTGTCCACAACTTTGAAGTGTCAGGGAATTCAGAGAAACCTCAGCACAGCACATCGCTGCTGTGAAGTCCTGAAGGCAGATGTTGCCACCACTGCCCACAGTCAGATCAGTGATGCCCACCTATGCTGGATGACACAGGCTCACACGTCTACCAATTTCAGGCCAGATGTCAGAACATCGCATTTTGTTCTGGATTTGATACAATCCACATCTTCTAAAAAAAGCTGCCAAAGGCAGCATCAGAATTTGCACCAAGACCACCGCAGCTGGTACCAGATGTGTTCCAAGAGATCCTCACCCAGGATTCTGCCTGTCTCTCTGGTGAAAGCGAGCTTTGCCAAGAACCTGGTTTAGCTGTTACATGGGCGCTTTCCGAAGCGCAGCAAAAGGTAACTGCTGATTGAGAAACAACATGCTTCTCTGCAAAGCGTACATGTACTCCGTAAGAAAGTAAAAAGCTTTTAAAACAAGATTTTGATTCATATTCAATTTCTGAAGCATGTCAGATCACATTACAGGTTTTTGCAAGGCACTCTGGTAACATTACAGAGGTCCAGGTGTGGCATGACTAACAACACTCAATATTGTTGTCTTCATCTATTTTATATTAATTCCACTTTTTTGTAAAAGAAAAAAACACACCAAGTCTAACTGGCAGCAAAGCAGAAACTCCAAGACAACAGAACATACACTCCGCTTCCTGTAACAAGCATTAGTTGTATATGCTGCTATCTCCAGACTCAGAGCTGACAAGTCTGCCCGCTGCTTCCCTGACAGCACAATGCCTTGTTGCTCCCTAGCAGAATAAGCTCAATTATTGGCGAGATGTTTCTTCTACTGGCCAATATATTTTGAATGAGTCTAAGAGAATGCATGAGGATTCTAAGATCAGGACTTTTAGCACTGTACCACAGGTCTTTGACACCACCTACAAGCCAAGCCTCCAAGAGCAGCTACCCAGTCATCCAGAACTCTTGGATAACTGCTTGTGTTTGCCAGGCAGTTTGGTAGCAAGGTACTCAGAGGCAGAAGAGGATCAATAGAAGTGTTTTACTTCAGATTTCCAGACCAGCAGCTAATACTAACTTCAGGTTCTCCATAATTCTGAAGTAACAGTGCAAATTTGAAGTGTTGGTATTGCCACAGACTATTAAAGGTGACTTGGATATACAGGACACGTGCAAGGCCAGCCCTCTACCAAAATGTTACCTGGTGAAAATCTGCAGCCCACAAGACTGGCTCCAGCCTCACCAACTACTCTCATTAGAGATGTCACTGCTCTCAACAAGCCTTGTTGCAAATGCCTAGCAGCAACACAAAAGATGAAGGTTCCTATTCAGGGGCACCTTTGGGATCTCTGAAGCTGGAGACTTCCTTACACTCTGTGTCTGTGAACAGTGCCAGAAGTACAGCACACACTTTTGGGAACCAGCTGCTGCTTTTGCCAGTTTCAAACAAAAGAACAGAGTGAGGATGGAGGCTAGAGTTAGTCATGTCTTCGTGGGGCTAGGGCATGACTAAAGCTGGCAGGATTGTGCTGTACTCAGCCTGCGGGCAAAGGGAAAGTTTGCCTTTGGGATTGCTCATTATTACCACCAAAGCAGCAAGAAATTCACTTTTAAGATCTTCCCACAGATGAACATCAGTATTTGTAACATTGTACAATGAAGCACTTGCAGTGGAAAAAGGTGCTGTAATCAACTGACACATCTTAAAAGAAATGTAAATTGTGTATTAATCTAGAACATTAACATTATCATCGAGTGCTAGCCTACTGCATTTCATTGGTTTTGAGGCATTTCAGCAGCCCTCCACCTCCCTGTCATCAGCTTGACCCATCTACTCAGATGGCATGTATCACACATTCCCCCTGAGAAACCCTATGGAAAAAATGGATACTCTCAGCTTCTCACATATCACCTGTAACCACTCTGTGTGTAAAACCTTTGAATCAACCTTTCCCCCAGTAAAAGAGACTTTCTGCATTTTCCCAAGTCACTTACCCAACAGCTTTTGGGTTTGACTTTTGATTTTTTTTTTTTTTTTTAAACAAACACTGAAGTATTTTTCAGTGGGTACTTCCAGCCTGTCTAAGCATACCCTCTTCCACAGGGATGGAAAGGAGTTCTCACCTTGCCAACTTTTTCAGCTCATTGTTAATATCGTGGTTAAATGGCTCTACATGCTGAGCTCTGACCAGGAAATCCCGGGCTTTTTTGTATTCTGTCATGCAGAGACAAGCCTGTCATTGAAAGAAGACACATGCATTAAAAGATAAATATAGATTCACTGCTGCTTTTCAGGACTGAAATATGTACAGCTACAAACATTCCTGAGACAGACACAGGTAGCTCAGGAATCCCTCAGAGAAGACTTGTGTAACAGATTTACTGAGAGTCAGATTTTCCAAGAGGTCAGACGCAGACAGATCACCTCAACTGCTGCAGGAGCTTAGGAGGTCTGGCCCAGAACGTAGTCGTTCTCCTCTCAGTTTACTCTAGGCACAATCCACAGCCAGTCAGATGGGGTCACTGCTTGATGTGACTACCAGAGGAATTTATTTTTGCTCACCTGGCCACACCTGAACAGTGCTTTTGCATTTCTTTGGTCAATCTCCAAGGCTTTTTCCCCATACGTCAGAGCTCGGGCAGGACGTTTCAGCTTCAGGTAGGTAATTGAGAGATTCAGGAGCACCAGCAACTGGGAAGCATCAATCTGACACCGCTCTGCCTCACTGAAAGGGCTGCGACTAAGGATGGAGTATGCCTGAGCAGACAGGGAAAAGGACTGGTGTACAGCAGATCTACTATGGAAAGTGAGAAATCCATCCCAATTAGCCTGTTAACTGACCTAGGTAATCAAACCCCCAGATATACTGTGCAACATTATCAGCATGACTAGCCAGCTCAGTCATAAGACTTGCTGCTTTCTAGTTCCTTGGTAAGTTGCTGAAAAACAACAACAAAAACCCAACAACAACTACAGACAATTTAAAATATTTGTTTCAACAAAATACGAGAAAGCAATCCTAAATGGAAGGAAGAAAAATCTCAACCTCACTACCTCTGAAACCAAGACAGATCTTTCCAGTTTGTGAAGCAACTGCCCAGATGATAGGCTGTGGAGTCTCCATCCTTGGAGATGCTCAAAGCGTGAATGGACACAGTCCTGGGCAAACTCCTGCTCTAGCTGACCTCGAGCAGAGGGTTGAGTTGGACAAACTCCAGAGGCTTCTTCCAACCTCAAGTATTCTGTGGCTCCCAACTGGGAGGGCAGAAGTTACGAGAGCCCAGGTGCTAGTGACAGCTCTACTCCCAGAGCATGGGGACTCTGGATTCTCAAAGCATTAGCCAGGGTTCTGCTGCAATACAAGATCATACTGCATTATAACATCTCCCAGCAAGAGCTGGCCTGGAAGGCTGCAGTTCAGCAGTCAATCACAGAAACCAGTAAGGGCTCATGCAGCCACTGAGATGTACTCAGTGTCAGCTACAGCCCACAGGGAGCCAGCCTGAAGGAAGATGGTTCTGCATGTTTCTGCCAACCCTGCTCCTCCTCCATTTACTACTGCTGTTCACACAAAATCGAGTGTTTCAGATCAGTTCTTAAATAATGAACTATATCTGAATGTATAATAAAGTTGCATAATCTCTAAAATGTACTTGTTACAGTCAACTAGCGCTAAATCATCACTTTCACAACTCATGGGTGGAAAACATTTTTCTGGTGTCATACCCTTTTATATCTCTCTTTGGCACTCTCAAAGCACTGCTTACGGTAGAGATAATTGCCAAATTTTCTCTCTGTTTCTGCCACTTTCAACACCCTTTGTAGCGGAAACGTATCCTGCTGCTCCTGTAAAAAGAAATACCTGAATTTCAGCTCAAACAAAAGAAAACAAGCAGAGATCACAGGAAGGAGAGTCCTGCCACACTGCCAAGGCCCCTGCAGTGTCCAGACAGGCTACCACCACACACTGTTTCCCTTCTCCAGGCTGGAACGTCACTGTTCTTGCGCTGGTAACTCCTGGTGAGAAGTGCTACAAAACAGATCAGGAAGCTCACCAGAAGCAAAGGAAGCCCAGGGGAAAAAAGGCAGGAATTTATTCCTAAATCCTGCCCAATTCTCTCAACTGCTTAGCACAGAGCAGACAGTTAATATAAAAACACTACTCCTGGCACAAAAGGTGAAGCTGCTTGAAAGGCTGCACTGCTCCACCAGCTCAGCATCGCCCTGGGTGGCTGCCTCAGGCCCACTCTGTGACCAGCACAGAATACCAACCCAGCAAAGAAGGAGAGGAAAAAAGAATAAGAAAGAACAGCAACAAAAGAGGGATGGGTTTTCTCCTGGGTTTTCAAGTTTGAATCAGGTCACTGAGAGGGGTGAGTTAACAAGAAGGGGAGGAAGCTCTCCCCCATGCAACAGAGTGGCTTGATCTCAGGGCTGTGTGCGGAAAAAACAGCCTTTGCAAGGGCAGTGAGACAATAAGGAGGGCCTCCCTGCATCAGCATTGCTGCCTGTGCCCCAATCACTGACCCACAACCACAGCCCAAAGCCTCTTACATGAAAAGCGGGAATTAACAATAACACCGTAAGTCACCAGGGAGCAGAGCAAATGGTGAAGCAGCACTTGGGAAAGCAGCCAAGAAGAAAAGACAAAGGCTGGGGGGCGGGGGACACTTCAATACTGCAGACTTCACAAGGATTTGGTTTTCAAACAGACAGCTAGTTCCTGTACCTGCCACTTCAGAGAACTTCCTGGAAGCTGGTGCCCTCTAGTGAAACCATGAGGTTTCTGGTAAAGCTAAAAATAAACGTAAGTTGTTCCACTGACTTCATCACAGAGGAGCAAACAAAGGAGCACCCAGCTTCTCCTCCTGCTCTGGGCTGTAAACAGGGCAAGGTGTGCAGGGTGAGCATTAAAGGAGGGCACGTGTCCACGGAACCCAGGTCTGGATAACTGCTCCTGCATTAAAAAATTATACGCAACACATGAACCACAGCAGCTGAAAGGAAAGACAGCAAAGGTTTATCCTCAAGACTTATGTCCCAAGCCTTATTAAGGCAACTCACAGCTGTCAATGCAAAGAACGTGTCAGATTCAGCAGAGTCTAGGAAGTCTATCAACTCCACTTCGAACAAGACCATGGCATTCGGAGGGATCAGAGGCGGGCAGCCCTGCTGGCCATAGGCATAACTCGGTGCGAAGACAAATCTCGCCACCTCCCCCTTCTTCATCGTGAGCAGGCCGATCTCCAGACCCCCCAGTGTAATGTCTGTAGCAACAAGAAATGGAAAGTCATAAGAATCCCAAACCCAGAATCCACCCTCAGACTCCAAATAATTTTCCTCTAGGCTTTAAGATTTTCCCCTGGTAACTCACATCTCACCAACACAATGGTCAGTTCCCCACTGCTATGGCAACTCAACAACAGGTGGCACACACTGCCGCACACCTCCTCTCTGGATTATCAAGGCCATCTGCTGGCAGAACATCCACACCTCCTCTCTCAGGTGATGTAAGAACACGGAGGCGAGAAACTGCTTCAGGACAGCAGCAGCAAGCACCCACACTGCCACCAGCAGCACAGGCCCTGCTGCTCGCTGCTTCTGTCAGGAAGGCGTGGGATTGGCTCTAGACTGCAGTATGAAGGTGGTTTTATGACTCCCTTCAGAAATTTTAAAGGCTTCAAAAACCCTACAGATACTAAACAGTATTTAAATTAACATGCCTTAACAAGCACTCTCTATAACCCCGTGAGTCCCAGGACAAACGTACCCTCTCCAATTTTCATCAGCCTGGGAAGCTTCTTGGTGCAGTTTGTGCAGAAGGGCTGTTCCGTGTGCTCTAGGTACCCAGAGTACTTCACTGCGCAGAGCAAAAGAAGGAGCAGGGAGAAAAGCAAGAATTTGATGCTAACAATGTCATCTGCTAATAATGTATCTGCTAACAATGTCAGTAGCACATGGAGTCAGTTCTGCAACCACACTGCTCTAAAGCAGCAGAGGGAGCACAATGCACCTGGCCACATCAGCACCAGGTCAAACAGCTGCTTCGCAGTCCCGATTCTTATCTAAACAGCAGATGCAATTTTGTGTCAGAAACCGTGGGCAGGAGGAGAACGGGAACTTAAGCTGCAGAAATTAAAATGCCCCAGTTACCTGCAGAAGGACCTAACAAAGTCATGCTCAAACAGAGCTTGAGCCCTGGAAAGAAAAAAAAAGGAGAAAACATACCCCTCAAGCTCTGCAGGAGCAGTAAGGCTAACTCCAGTTGTCATTCAATTAGAAAAAGCACTGCAGCGGGCTTCCCCTGTCCTGCTGCTAAGCCCTTGCACAGGAAACATGTCCAGCATAAACTTCTTTGTGCAGCACAGCCAAGACCCGAATTTCTGCTCAAGGTCAAGATGCCCTTTCATGTAATCTGTCAGCCAGGAGAAGTTAAACAGACTATTCCAGTGCTACAATAACTGATAAGGCAGAGCGGGCAGTCTCCAAAGCAGACAGCCTTGCTGCTGCATGCTACCAGCCCCTTCAGGGCTTGTTCTGATGCTATGCTGGTGGCCTGGGCAGCCCTCACCCTTGCCAGTCCAGAAACATCTCCACGTTAGGGGCTTGGAGGGCCTTCCAGAACAGGCTCTGTCCTCCCCACAGCCACAGCGAACACCTCGGGGCCAGCACAGAGCCCCGGAGGGGACCAGCAGGAACAAAGCCCTGACAGCAGCCTGCAGCTCCCAAAGCCCTCCCCCACTGACCACAGACACAGCCGCCATCACGGAGTGCTGCAGGGCCCGGAGGCTTCCCCTCAGGATCCACAGCCTGAGGGCAGCGCAAGGCCCCAGCAGCACCGGCCTGGGCTCAGTCCCGGGCTGGGCAAGGCCTCAGTCAGGCCCGGGACGGTACCTGCCACAGTGGCAGCCGGGGGCACGAGCTGCCCGCTGCCGGGCCGCAGCTCCTCCTTGCGCACCCCGCCGTCGCCGCTGAGGTCCTGCAGGCCGCGGGCCCGCATCACGGCGCGGAAGCGTGAGGAGAGCTCCAGCCTGCCCTCGGGCCCGGCCCGCGCCTCACCGCTACCCTCCATCGCCCGCCGCGCCGCACGGCCCCGCCCTTCGGCCCCAGGCCAATCGCCGCCCGCGCTGCGCGGCAGCCTCGGCCAATCACGCTCCGAGGAGCGCCTCTTCCTCCACTCGCCGCCTAAAAGCCACGCGCTGGCGCCTCTGGCGGGAGGACATGCCCCCGCGCAGCTACTGGCCAATGGGCGGCGGAGACGTCACGCTGCTCGCAGTGCACTCTGGGGAATGTAGTTCCTTTCTCAGCTCCTTTCTCCTGGAGGCCGAGAGGCCGCTGCCTGCCTTCTGCCGCGCCCGCCCGCCCGCGGCGTGCTCGGTGTTCCCCCGGCGGTGCCGCCGAGAGAGCTCCGCCTCCGGGAGACCCGGATGCTCTGCTGGGTCAAGCCGCTCGGGGACCAGGCTCAGTACCCTCCTCCAGCCCCGCAGCCCCAGCCCAGGCCCAGCACTCCTCAGCTCGAGGCGGGCCCGGGCCTCGTGCTGCCCACTGAGGAGGGCCTGCACACGGCCCCAGGAGCCCAGCGCTCTGCACAAGGGGTGCTGGGACCCCCAAGCCCTGCGTGTCCCATGTGATGCGAGGGCTCTGCTCAGCCCTGCCCAGAGGCAATGAGAGGCAGCTGTGCGGCTGCCCTAGGTCTGATACACCTATGAACAACAGGAGAATTAGATGAGAAACCATTTTCTTACACACAAAAACGCACACGTGCCTTGCCCCAAATCAGAGCAGCAGTGCTTCAGGTTCTCTTCTGGTCTTCTCCAAAAGAATGATGTAGCTTTAACCAAATGAAAAACAAACATACAAACAAAAATCTCTTTCAACTAAAGAAGAGTTGTAGTTGATAAGAGTGTTCTACTGAAAATGTTTGCACTGATCTGAGCAGTGTGGATGACCGAAACCAGGGTGGGACTCACAGAAACCAGCCCTTGGCTGGGCAAACACCTCCGCCTCTTATCAGGGCTCCTGCAGTCATATGAGGGGTGTGTTTGTGCTGGTGCTCAGGGTGCTGGGCAGCCTTTCACAGGGGCCAGGAGGTGTGACCACCATCAGAGCCCAGCCGCAGGACAGCACTTGCTGCCTCGCCACTGCCCAGCTCCCGGTGGCCCTGCAGTGCCTGGCCTCGGCAGGGAGACACAGCAGGGCGATCAGCGGGTGGCCAGCACCGCTCCTCATCCCACTGAGGGGCTGCAGCCCCTGCTGCTTGCCACGTCTGCCCCTCCAGCGGGGGCTGGACTCTTCAGCTCGGTCAGGAGAAGTCAAGGGACACCCACCAGGCCCGGTGTGCCAGGAGGAGCCAAGCCAGGGCAGAGAGGCGGTGGCACAGGGTATGTGCGCGGTGTGGCGAGGGGGTGGCTGTCAGCCCCATCTGGTGGGGCTTCTCCATGGGCAGAGGGAGCAGCTGAAGCTCTTCACCTATACAGGCTCCTGTGGGTGTCTGGCCATTCATGGACTGACATTGGAGCTTTTCTTGATTCCCTGCTGAGCTCCTATAAGCAGTCCCTGATAAAAGCTGAGCTCAGGTCACAGCTTCCTCTTTCCCTGGGGAAATTAAATTACCAAATCTCTGTCTTGACTTGAGGTCTATCTGTACTTGAGGTTTGTTTCCATGTGAGCACAGAGACCACAAAGGCTCTGACCTGTGCTCTCTGCCAGCCTCTGTTCAGGAGCAGGCATGCACAGCACTGCCAGGTTGCCACAGAGCAGGGTCACCTCCAGGGCTGGGCCACCCATTGCTGCTGCTTGTCCGGGTGACCTGTGCTGGGGGTGTGTTGCTACTTGTCCTGGCTGCAGCTGAGCCCATGGGGCTCTGGACCTTGGTGGTTACATCCCACCAATGCTGCAAGAACCGTATAGCTGTTAAATAGAATGGCCATGTGTGGCCCGAAGGCTGGTGGGAGATGCAGGGATTTTGGCTTGTGTCTCTTGGGGGTACTGGCCGGGAGCACGGAGCACTGTGGGGACCAGAAACCACACTGAGCTTCAAGCGAGCTGTAGTCACAGCCCTGTACGATGTGGCTCAGCCTCCTAGCCCTCATACCAGTCAAATGTGGCCTTGCAGGTTTTACTGTGTGGTTTCTCTCTCTGTCTTGCAGATAGCGATGCGCTTTATGACTGCATGCTGCTCTTGCTTAGGTGAATCACTTGAGCTAATGCCCGTCCTTCTGAGGATGTGCAGGGGCTGAGACAATGAGCCCAAAGATCTGTAGAAATTCATACAGGCCAGGGTCAATGCTGGAACTTCTTAGCAAAATCCTCAGGCAGGGCCTGACCACATGCAATCTCATGTTGTCAGAACCCAAACCCACTGCAGATTAAAACAAGCATCTCGCTCTATGTGGAGCCTGAGGACAAGCTCACAGCTGTCTGAACTGAAACATGAGGTGTCTGAGGTATCTCTTTACCTTCCTTGGGTGCTGAGCTCCATTTGTGCTCATCTGTGCTTACCTTGCTCTTTGCATTAGGACTGCTGGGAGGTGGCAGCATGGCTCGGAAGATGAGCATTGATGATCTGGAGGACCAGCTCCTCTGCCCCATCTGCTTGGAGGTCTTCAAGGAGCCCCTGATGCTGCAATGCGGGCATTCATACTGCAAGTCCTGCGTGCTGTCACTGTCTGGAGAGCTGGATGGGCAGTTTCTGTGCCCCGTGTGCCGCCAGACTGTGGACTGCAGTGCCTCACCACCCAACGTCACGCTGGCCCGCGTCATTGAGGCACTGCAAAGCCGGGGTGAGGCAGAGCCCACCCCAGAGTCCTGCCCAACGCACCACAACCCGCTCAGCCTCTTTTGCGAGGCTGACCAAGAGGTGATCTGCGGGCTGTGTGGCACCATCGGCAACCACCGCCAGCACAAGATCACTCCCATCTCTACTGCGTACTGCCGGATGAAGGTTGGCAGGCAGGGACAGCAGGGGCTCCTCGGGGTGGGGGTTAGGACATCTGTAGCAGTCTCGGCTCCAAATATGGCAGAACTAGCATCCCCTCTCCTTCAAGAAACAGGCTGGAAATGATGCCAGTGTGGGCAGCACAGTCCCATAGCACAGGCAGGTGTGGGGCAGGGTCATAGAATCATAGAATGGCCTGGGTTGGAAGGGACCCCAAGGATCATCAGGTTCCAACCCCCCTGCCACAGGCAGGGCCGCCAACCTCCAGATCTGGCGCTAGCTCAGGTTGCCCAGGGCCCCATCCAGCCTGGCCTTGAACACCTCCAGGGTTGGGGCATCCACAACCTCTCTGGGCAGCCTGTGCCAGCGCCTCACCACTCTCTCAGTGAAGAACTTCCCTTGACATCCAATCGAAACCTTCCCCCCTTCAGCTTAAAACCATTCCCCCTTATCCTATCACTATCTACCCTTGTACCCTTGTTCATTTCCCTCCTGTTTATAACATTTGGTCCCCGGGCTAAGGCCAAGCATGTCCCTGGCTTGAGGGGACATGTGGTTTCAATGGCTGAGCCTCAGTGGGGAAAAGCTGAGGGTCGGCAAGTGCCACAGAGGCCTTTCAAGATTGTTTACAAATATCATCAAAAGGAGTCTGGAGATAAGGGCTGAGGCAAGGTGCCACAGGAAAGCAGGGAGGGAGGGAAAAAGGAGTCTCAGCCTGGCAGAGTAAACAGTGGGCGTCCCCTTGCCCAACATCACACAAAAGCCTGAGTGGAAAAGCACAGGGCCACTGTTCCCCTTGGCTCCTGACTCTGGGGCGATAAGAGCAGGAGTCACCAGGACCGTGCCTGCCTGAGCCATGCTCCAGGACCAGTGCTGACACAGTGTCACAGGTTTGGTGCTGGCTTGCAGCTGCTCACCTGGTGTGGAGCTTTCATGGGGTACCAGATGTGGAGTGTCAGGAGTGGGACTGGGGCTGTGGTGCTTCAGGCAAGAGTACTTGGCCAGCAGTGTCCAGATTGGGGCTGTGCTCTGAGTGCTCTCCTGCCTATGGGAACCCCAGATACTCCAGGTCAGAGCAAAGATCAGCAGGATGTGCAGGACTCCACAGAGCTTATGGGAAGCTTAGGAGAGCATGGCTTCTCAGGGCTCCTCAGGGGGCTGGCAGGCACAGGGGCACAGCCTGTGATCAAGTAGGATGCTACAAGGTCCCTCCTCAACACAGCTCCTGTCTTTCTAGGAGGAGCTGTCTGTGTTGCTAACTGATGTGCACCAGTACAAGAGGAACCTGGATGAACAGTTCAGCAAGCTTATCAACAACAAAATTCGCATCGCAGTGAGTTCTGTGTGCCAAGGAGATCTGCTTCCCAGAGCCTTTTATGTCCCACACAGCCCTTGGAGCAATTTCTGCTCCTGGGTCTCCTCAGCTCACTTGCTCTATTCCTCTCCCTCTCTTTTCCCTCCCATAGGACAGTAGGCAGGGCCTGTTCCCTGAGATTGCTGTTCTCCATGAAGCTGGGGATTAAAACAGCCATTTTCAGGATGGGTGATGTAGCCCTGTCCAGTGGCACAGACAGAGGGATTTTCCGAAGGGGTGACGTAACCTCAGAGCATCCTGGCAGGAGTTTGGTTGACCAAATGTCCTTGGAGGTGATAACGCATGAAAAACACCTCCATCGGAGCAGGCTTCCCAGTCACAATGCTGAGTCACATTAAGTTTGCACTTGATTTAACTGTGTGCCCATTTTCCACACAGTAGACATCTCAAAGGAACCTCTCAGCATCCCTTTTGAGGCTCGAGCTTCCCAGTGGGGCTTCTTAGAAGCCAAATGAAACTGGAGCTGCACTTCCCCCAACCTACTGCAGGACACAGATTGTTCCCTGGCAGCAGAGGAATCCAAAAGTTCTCAAGGCTCTGATGAAGCTTACTGAGACATAAGGGTCACAAAATCTGGGTGGGGAGAGGTGTATGGCAGGGGCGCCATGGTGCTGAGGGCAGCAGGGTGCAACGACATCTCGCCTCTCTGAAGAGCTACTCTTTATTTGGAATGCAAACGGAGGGCGGCTTGCTGGGATGTGCAGAATTTGCTGATGGTAGATCTGAAACTAGAAAGCAGGTGAAGGGGAGGTAGCAAGGCAGTCCTGCAGAGCTGTTTACTGTCTCCCTGCAGAATGAGGCAGATGTCTTCAAGTGGGTGATCCGGAAGGAGTTCCAGGAGCTGCACAGGTACATTGATGAGGAGAAGGCCTCCTTCCTGGAGAGTGTTGAGGGGAAGGCAGCCCAGCTCATCACCTGCATTGAGTCCCAGGTCAAGCAGACATCAGATGCCCTGCAGAGGCTGAAGGAGATGCAAAGCTCCCTGGAGACACTCAGCAACGAAAACCAGCTTGATTTCATCCGTGTGAGTGTGCTCACTAGTGCTCCACGCCTTGGGAAGGTGGTGAGGGTCAGCCAGGTTTTCCCACCCTCAGCCCACTGCCCATAGCCCTGGGACATTTCCTGGGCAGTGAGTACCCTCACCAGACATAGCTAGCACACGAAGACAAGTGAGGTGTAGATGCCTTCTGTCCAGCCAGGGCTTCCTCAGATGGCAGAAAGCTGCCCATCAGCGTACGTCTCCCAGGGGAGGAGAGCCCTGTCCTCTCTACCCCAGGGCACGGACGCGTGGAGCTCTGACCACGCAGAGGAGCTGCCATTTTGTGAGGGTACCACCACTGACTCTCTCTTTCTCTTGTGTTTTCCAGAAATACAGCTCCTCCCAGTTCAGGTGAGCGATGGGACTCAAAAGCACGCAGCACAATGGGGATGGCCAGTGGGCACCTCAGTATTAGCGTTACTGGCTAGCCTGGCATGGGCATTGCTGCTGTGATGGAAAGCCACGGCCACAGCCATGCATGCAGACCCAGAAGAGGGCAAAAGCAGCTGTGGAGACACCAGTGGCTCCATCACACACAGCAGAAGGTGAGATCACACATTGTTCCCATCAACCTTTGTCATGGCTGCCCTCGTCTTTCCAGGTCAGAGCTTCCTAGCCTGCACCCAGGTGATGCCATCTTCAGTCCCATATCCTTCAAGCCATGTTTCCACCAAGATGACATCAAGATGACTGTGTGGAAGCGGCTGCACCGCCATGTCCTGCCAGGTACCAGCCACCCCAGCTGGCATCACACTGCCTTGGCCTCTGACTTGCTCTCTGGTCATGCTCTGTTCACCCCCAGGAGAGCTCCAGGAGCAGTGGCTGGCCCAGCATCTCATGCTGGTAGCAGCCTGCTCTGGCGTAACGCTTCAGCGGCTTCAGGTTCAGCAGCACCAGCTCACCTGGCCATGCCTCAGGGCTGAGCCAGGGCTGAGCCAGGGCTGCCCAGAGCCCCGCCTGACAGTGCCTGCAGTCTGACTGCTTTCCTTTCAGCTCCAGAGACGCTGAAACTGGACCCGGTGACAGCACATCCTCTCCTGGAACTCTTCAAGGGTGACACGGTGGTGCAGTGTGGGCTGTACCAGCGCCGGGACAGCAACCCCAAGCGTTTTGACTCCAGCAACTGCATCCTCACCTGCAAGGGCTTCTCCTGCGGCCAGCACTACTGGGAGGTGATCGTGGGCACCAGGAACCACTGGCGCGTGGGCATCATCAAGGGCACGGTCAGCCGCAAGGGGAAGCTCAGCAAGGCCCCTGAGCACGGCGTGTGGCTCATCGGCCTGAAGGAGGGGAAAGTCTACGAGGCCTTCAGCACGCCACGGGCCACACTGCCGCTGACTGCTCGGCCCCAGCGCATCGGCATCTACCTGCACTATGAGAAGGGCGAGCTGACCTTCTACAACGCAGACAGCCCCGATGAGCTCAGCCCCATCTACACCTTCCAGGCCGAGTTCCAGGGCCAGCTCTACCCCATCGTGGACCTGTGCTGGCCAGAGCGAGGGCCCTTCTCCCCCCCCATCATCCTGCCTGCACCTGCTGCTGGCCGGCACCTGCAGGGGCCCAGCGTGCAGCCCGCCTCGGAGGAGCCCACCAAGCTGTAGGGTGCCCTGGGCCGCAGGGCGCCCAGCAGGGGCCCACGGCACGGGGCTGCCCGAGGTGTGCAGGCCGCAGGCCAGGCTGAGCTGCAGCAACGCGGCCCTCCCCGTCTTCAGGCAGACAGATCGGCCCTGCTGGGATCCCCGACCTCAGAGCTGCCAGAGCCCCCGCAGCACCCCCGGCACCTGTCGCCGAGTCCCGAATAAAGCTGCCGCTGTGCCGCCGCCGCGTGCCGCCTGCGTGCTGGGGCGGGGCGGGGCTGGCCGCGGCGGAGGTGTGGCCAGGAGGGGGGCGTGGCCGGGGCGGGCGGGACCACAGATGGGCGGAAGTAACGTCATTTCCGGCGCACGCGGCCGG